>JAEKOY010002588.1:0-10974 GCA_021234595.1 Delia radicum | reverse complement strand
TATTACAAAAATGAATTCAGTGGAATGTTAAGTTTACGCATAGTGATAAAATTAAAAAATATTTTAATATACATAAAATTTATTTGGATAAAACTAAACATGCAGAATTTTGAATTTCCTTGCAATACCGGTAAGATATCCTAAAGCAAACACCGGCATGATTGTACTCAAATGAAAGATAGTTTTAAGGAAATTTATATTCTTAAAAAAATTCATGATTTTGGGAATATACGAAAAAATGGAGTGAATGATATAAATATCAAAACCGTGATATTTCAAAAACTGCAAATGATAAAAATTTGACAGATTTGAATTCAGCGTAGCTATTAAAAAATATGACAGTTTCGCAAAAAGTTTAAATTTGTAGAGAAGTTCACTTGGAATATCATTTAGGTAAAGACCACTGCAAGTGTTGTTAAAAATGGAATTTCACTTAAAAAGAGGACGGCTTAAATTTCATTAAATTCAACTACCATTACCATTTGTTTCTTACTGTTGATAAAATTAACCAAAAATGTAATAAAAATTCACAATCGGTTACTTGTTTTATTTTTTTAAATAAAATAGAAACAGATAAAATTAATCTAAATTCAAATACAGGAATTTGATGTGGTTTGTTTTTTTTAAATAAAATTTCTTCTACTCTTAGAATACTATGTAAGTAAAGAGCACTGCAAATGTACTTAAAAACAAATAAAATTTACTTCAAGAAAAGACGACTTACATTTCAGTAAATTTAACTAACATTGTGATTTGTTTTTTACTGCTCAAAAAATTAACCACAATTGTAGTAAAAATTAGCCACATATGCTGTAAAAAATAAACAAACATTTATTTATTTTTAAATTAACAAAAAACTACTGTATAAAATAAATGTAAAATCATAATACAGTAACTTGATGTGGTTTGATTTTTTTAAAATGAACTGAATTGTAGTCAAAAATTAAATTTCTTCTACAAATTACTGTTTTTTCACTTAAAAATAAAGATACTGTATTACAAAGCAAGCAACTACAAATAGTTACAGCAGAAGTTCCTTGACTGTACAAATGACAGCCTTTTCCCTTAAAATAAAGATACAGTATTACTACTCATAGATCTACAGATATTGACAGCATAAGTTCCCAAAGTGTATATTAAAATAAATACTAAGCAAATCAAACTTAAATAGATTTAAAAAACTTTTGTAGTTAACCCTGTACTGCATGGCATTACATATATGTAACGAATAGTTTGACTGAATGCAGCGCAGGATAAACGTAGCCAATATACATATTTTGTATTACATACGATAAAGTGACATCTGTATTTTAATATGTCACAGTTAATATATCTAAAATAACGGTAAATTAGGAGATACAGCATTTTTTGTCGTGTAAAATTCGCAAAAATTGGAAAAACACGGTGATTACGAAAAAATAATTAAGATTCGATAATATGATCTTAAACCGAACAAAATTAAAATTCGTTTAAGTAATAAGTTATTAAACAAACAACTTAGGTATTAAGAAGAATGTATAGGCTTACTGATATACATAATTTGTTTTGTATATATTCGCTATATTTTTGGTTATTGGGTGATCCCCAATATGGTTTTATGCTTATAAAATCGTTAAAAGTAAAAATGTAGGAAAACACCGAAATAGGTGTTCATTTATTTTCGATTTACTATTAAAAACTACCACTTTCATTAAGATCTGAGTTTCAGGCAGTAAAGGGTTAATGTGATGTTTATTCAGATATTTTCCAATAAATATGTTCTCTGAAATTTTTGATTTATTTTTGTAACATTCTGGTTTCTGTTTGAGTTAATACAATAATTTGGGAAGCGTCCTGTTTCAAAATATTTCACTGTAAAAATATAAAATTTTATTAGAAATTGATTGCGTTTCTTACCCTTAAAAAACCAACATACAAAATAACAACGTAAAAAACTGAATAACTATAAAATAAATCCCTTTTGCAATATGTAACAAATGACCTTACCAGGAAAATCCTAATACGTTGTAAAAGATATTGAATAACATTCAGTGTTGCTAATGTATACTTTTAATATAAAAAAGTATTAAAAAAAAAGATATGGTGAAGTTGTTTTATTACTTGAATAAGTGAATAAGGTCTAATATTTTCATTAACATTTTCTAATCTCAGAATGTTTTTTAAAGAAAAAGGTATATTAATCTTAGAATCTTAAATATTTTTCACTGCAAAAACGTCATCCGATTTGACGTTTTTCTGTAGGAAATATGTCTCACAATCATTTACTTTTTTTTTAAGGTATTAGAGTAGTATGTTTGTGCGGGTTCTGCTCTAGAGGAGGAAACAAACTTTCTCAACAAAACAAACAATTCTCTTAATAAAAGAGAATATTCCGTAAAAAAAAAATTCTTCTTGAGAATAACAACAAATCTCTTAAAAGAAAAACAATCCTCCTCTGGCGCAGAACAATTATAAACATACAACTTATAGACTCTCTACGTACACGCAGAGAAATAAAGTGCCAACCGAATTAAAAGTGTAAATTAATGGTAACAACTTATAAATTCAGTTAGATTCGCATTAGATTTCTGAATATTTTGTGTGCTGCAACTAGAATTTTGTTGAATTAACCGATCTTTGTTGTAAAAACAAATGTTTAGCTGTGCCAACCGTCTGAAATTCGTAATAACTGAATTTTAGTGGTACTAACCGAATTTCAGTTGGCAAATAGCTAAATTGATCACTGTGTATATTAGAAGTCTTATATTAGGAAAAATCAAATTATGATTTTCAAGGAATTTCGCTTATTGCATGGAAAGGCAAGTTTTTTATAACTATAAAAATATTTCTGTAACATTTCAAAAAGTTTTTTTCGTGAACCAAAAATCGTGTCTGACACTATCTTTTAAAATAATAAAATCATCGAATGAATATTAATCCTAGATCCACAATCTAATAACATAAAATTATCTTAAAAGCTTAAAAAAAACAAATCTGTTAAACGGGTTTAAATAATTTTGCAGATTTATACATCTTTTTTTTTTTGAGCGTAATTTTGCGTTTTTATCGTTGAAAAATATTATCAACATTGATTCATTTACCCACATTGACCACATTTATTGATGTTAACAGTTTTAATGACATGGTCAATGGAAGGTTGATACTTGAATTTTATAATCTATACTCACTTACTCTGAATGGCTGTTTTAACCATAAAACGTAAATGTACTTAAGTTGTTTAAGTACTTGTATGTTGATGTCTTTTTTTTTACTAATATTTTCTTTTTACGATTTCGAATTGAAATTTTTGTTTTGTTACTTATACAACAGTTTGGATTTTATGCAATTGTTATATAAAATTTGTTAGACTGTTGGTGACTTAACTTGAAAACATTTAAATAAAAATCTTCTTTAGATTACGATATTTAAATTCTACTGAAGATTGCTAGGGAGAGCGTGAAAATAATAACATTATATACGCATATTAGAGTTCGTAACAAAAAATTTGATTTTGGTATATCATCACGTTTTTTACGGTTTTTGTATTAATAAAAAAATGCTTAAATATTTTTTTAAAATTTTAACTCCTTCGCGCGTTGCACAAAAACGCTGATTTAGGCTTCCTTTTACTACAGAGCAAAAAGGAAAGTATTTATATGAAATTTGATCTTGACATTACATTCTTCGCCAATAATTATAAAAAGAAAATCTTTTCCCAGTTTTGAAAGTGCATCGTTTAGGCAATAGAGTGAACAAAAAACTCTCTTTTTCAAAAACTTTTAAAAATAATTTTTTTACTAGCACACATTGGGTTACCATAAAGCGATTTATCTCAGCTAAAAATGCTTTTTGATAGCGTGCCATAAAAAATTACTTTTTTAATATTTTGAAAAAACCGACCTGGACGGAAAACTCTCCTTTTCAAAAACTTTTAAAAAAAAATTTTTACTAGCACACATTTTACTGGGTTACCATAAAGCGATTTATCTCAGTTAAAAATGCTTTTTGATAGCGTGCCATAAAAAATTACTTTTTAGCTATTTTGCACTTTTAAAACGGTACACATTTTTTTTGTAATAAGTTTTGATGTAGAATCGGATGGAAAATTCAAATTTCATTTAAATGCTGCTTTTTTTTTTGCTTTGTAGGAAAAGGGACCCTAAATCAGCGTTTTTGGCAGCCGCGTGCATCTGTAGGGAGTTGGAATTTTTAAAATAATATAATTAATAAACCATTTTTTTGTGAAAGGCGTGGTAGAGAAGAATGAGTGTATTTTCTAAAAATAATAACTACATTGCAAATTTACAATTTTTTCTGAATCAGACTGCGCAGTTTCTGGTATTGAACCTTCGTCAGTGACCTTGTTTTTCTGAATAATGTAATATTTGTTATTTTTTTTTTTTTTTTTGTTCGATTGCGTCTATATGAAATTTTCTGTGCAATCGCTGACCATGGTATAGAAAAACTGATTTCTAATGCCACATGCACTCGCACTACACGTTAGACAGAGCGCTTTAGCCCTCTGAGCTATCGTCAGGTCGAGTTTTGTTGTGATTAAATCTAATTTTATTTAATACACGGTGTTTTTGTTCTTGCATACATAATCTCAGAAGTACAACTCCAACAACACAACAGTTCTATTTTTAGAAACTTACCTTCACTCTAATGTCCACTGTTTTCCCATATTGAAGCAAAAACATTTTAAAAAGTTATGATATCTCATCTCTTGTAAAAATAGCAGAAAAAGCTACTAAAAATTAATTAAAAATGAGTTAATAAAATAAGACCAGCAAAAATAAATATGTTAACTTTGCAAATAAAAATGTTAACTTTACACAATGAAATATTAACTTTACACAATAAAAATGTATTACCAACTGAGAATAATGGTATAAAAATGTCAGATATATCGTGAATCACTAAAACGTTATTTAGGTGTAAAAAGTATTTTGAGCTACGAAAAATGCTACTCGTACAAACCAAAGGTGTCAATCAATAAAATATTGAATTTTAGTAAAGACAACATTTTGAAAACTTACTAACTTTTTACTGGGTTACTATAAAGCTAAAAATGCTTTTTGATAGAGTGCGCTAAAAAAAATACTTTAAAAGTTTTTTGAAAAAAAATGATTTTTCCGACCACTTTATTTCCTAGATGGTGCACTTTAAAACGGGAAAAAATTTTTTTAATAACGCAATTTTTTTATTGAATCAAAACATTAAAAAAAGTTTTGATATCCCAAATATAAAGAAATTTTATACTTTTCTGGCGATATCTAAAATATACTCATTTATAGATTCTATTTTGAAATCGTTTTGCGAAGGATGTGGTAGTGGTTTTTAGTGTTCGTTATTTGATATTTTTTGTTAAGTTTCGTATTCACTTTGACAAAAGTATAGGTCGAAGATCGTAATAGTTAATTTGGTATATTGATGGTTTTAGTTGAATGAAGCCAGCAATATTGCAAAATTATTTGATTTAAAGTCGTCTTTTAGCAAACATTTTTAATTCACTCTGAACCAATATTCCCATTCAAAAATATCTCCACTATTGATGTAGGGTATCCTATGGTCGCTCTTTACTGTCCGTAATAAATTTAATTTTTTTTTTGTGCAATTTCAAATGGTCATAAATTTTAAATTACAATTTGATTATCAACAAAACTCTAATCAAGTTTAGAAAAGAGATATACGGTTACAAAATCAAATAAAAACCAATTTTGTTAATCATAAATTGGCAACTTAAATTTAACATTTATCATTTTTTGTACAAATGTTATTTTGGGAAAATATTTTATGTTAACATTTTTATGATTTTTTGTATTTAAGTACCCAATACATAAACATTAAAAATATGTATATATTGTATATACAGTGAAATCTGAAAATAACTGACAGAAGCAAAAGCAGAGTATATATAAGAGGTCTTAAAATGTAAACTATGAACATTTTAATATCAGATTGTTACATTTAAATCAAAAAAAAAAAAAACTGTTTTATTAAGAAAATTTAAATCTTTTTTAAACTTTTGTCTAAAGAACTGATACTTTTTTATACCCTCCCCACATGAGGAGGGTAAATATCAGTTTGTCATTCCTTTTGTAATGTGTCAAAATATCTGTATTGAAAATGGGCAAAATCGATCCAGCGGTTAAAAAGTTATGATTGAAAATGTGTATTTTAGTACACTTTCGTAGTAGCGTCTGGTGTATAAAATAGTATGTCATATTTTTTCACCAGACGCTTAGAGGCGAATAATATTTTAATTCACCTCAAATTTTATTTCACCTCAAATTTTTTTTTCACCACATTTTTGTTTTTTCACCACAAAAATGGTTTTTTTTTAAGTGTTTTTTTAACACACAGTTTTATTTTTTTACATTCAAAAAGTTCTTCACCACAAACATTTTTTTTCACTTCTAAATTTTTTTTTTCATAACTTATCTTCTGTTCCTACACTGTGGATGGTATATAAAAAATTGTTAAAAATTAGTTTTTTAATATTTTGGTTTTTACTAAAGGAATAATGTTGTATCCATCCACTGATGAGGGGCGAACTAAGGACCGTGACGGGTTACCTCACGGGACACTGTGGCCTTATGTATCAATTGTACAAGATGGGACGATCCTCTACGGATACGTGCTTTTTGTGAATTGGAACCCGAGACCTCAGAGCATGTTCTCTGCAAATGTCCGAGGCTCTCCGACAGGAGGGTGCATTAAAAAATTAAAAATGATCTAATAAATTTATTTTTATGATTTTTATTTAAATTGTTGAATTTTTTATTTGGAAATAAACCAAAATAATTGACCTTACACTAAAAAAAAACTAATGCTAGGAGAAATATTAGCAAGGAGTATTCGCTAACGTGAAGCACTGCTTGGTTTTGGGATATATCAAAAAAAAGAAAGTGGAATATTCTAAATAAAGTATCTTAAAGGCTAATTAATTGAGAATTTTTTGGGTATAGATAATTTTCTTTTGGCAAAAAATATAAAAAAGTTATATAAGGAAAAGTTTCATATTGCGGCCTGTTCCTGTTCCTGTTCCTGTTCCTGTTCCTTTTTTTTTTTTTTTTTTTTTTTTTTGTTTTTTGTTTTTGCATGAATATGTGCGTCAACCCGACAACTGCCATCGAGTTTAATTTCCGCTATCACTGTTTTAGAAAAGCTTCGACTGAAATGCTCACGTTTTTCTTGGTTTAAATGTGTCATTTTCAAAAACGCAATATAAAGTATAATTTTTCGTAAATATAAAAAGTGCATAACAAATAAGCTTTAAAGAATTTTCCAAGTAGGATTTTTGTTGACGGTGAGAATTTTATTCACAATTTTAATAAAACTAATTAATGGCTTACACAAATATAATAAATTAAGAAAAAAAAAAATTGTGGATAATTAAATTTTTATAGAGTCTAATAAAGTGGACCCTTGATATATTTTCTTATTTTTTTTTTATATAAGTTTTAGTCTTTTTTAAATGGTTTTAATAAACTAAATAAAAAAAAAACTTTAATTTAAATACAAATTTTTTCTTACACTTTTATAGGCTTTTAGAGCGTTTTTTTTAACATAGGTCCACTTTACGAAACATGTTCCCTAATGTGGACAATTTAAAAATTGTTGTATAAATATTTTAAATTAGTCGACACAAGAAATTGTCTATAGATATAATTAAATGTCCAAGCAGTTAGCCTATAAGCCGATTTGGAATATTCCTCTTACAAGGGAGGTATCCCGACCCTGAACTTTGAATATGTTGTAAAGGAGCATATGTGTCCATACATATTTTTTTAGCTGCCCAATATCACGTTAGGTTAGGGTAAGAAGTAGGGTTAAAAATGCATTAGTTTTTGTATGAAAACTTGTCTGTAGTTTACGACAACTAGATTTATTTGTATGCAGGGTTAAAGTATTCAAGAAAAAATAAATTTTGATAATAATTCTGCTTTTATAGTAAACCCAGAGTTGCCACATATGGGAATATACGGGGAAAAAGCTCTTCGGAAAAAGTCGCATAAAAAACAAATGGTAAGAAAAAGTTCAGACAGCACCTCGATTAAATAAAATAGTCATTCCTATGCATTATTTTTTGCTAAATACAACCAAAATTCCTTAATAAAATGTCAGGTTTAATGTTACTCAAAACACATTTTTTTAACAACAAAAGAACTTGAAAGTCTTTGGGCATAATTTGTGTGTCTTCTTAATGTGTCTTCAAAAAACTTTTCATTTGATGCCAAATTACAGTTACTTTGAATAGAAGCAAATAACCCGAAAAAACGTAAAAAAAATTTATGAAAAACTGCACATCATACAGCGGTTAGTGGGCTAATTTATTTGAAAACTAACTAATTTTTTATTATTTTCATTTTATATGAATTTTTTCAAAAAAGGACATTTTGGGGTGAAGTAGTACTACACAGAGAAATTTTTTTTTTTATGAAAAAGCTTAATAATTTTTATGAAACTGTGTTTAATTAAACTTTTTCATTGCGCGTATAAAATTTTTTATAAATAAAATCGAGTTTTTCATAAAATTTTATGAAAAACTGCAGTAATTAAATGAAAATATCATTGGACGAATTCTACTAACACTTTATAATTCTAAGGAAAAGTTTTCTCCGGGCTTTAAAAAGGGGAAAAGTAATAATTGGCATTTTAGAGGAGAAAAATTTACCATCGAAAATTAATTCATTCACTTCTTAACTAAATATGTTAAAAGTAACATCCTGGTAAGACAATGTTCTTTTTTCATAGACAATCTTTTTAAAATTTCCATAAAAATTTAGTAGTCCGGTGCTTACTGCTTTTGAAGATATTACAATATTCTAAAAATAACATCATTAAGAAGACAATAGAAACTGAAAACAGAATTTTGCTAATTTTCAATTGCTTAATGCCCTTCTTGTAAACTACAAAGGAATGTATTATAAATGAAAAACAAACTTTAAGTATCAATGAATTGGAAAATTTTTGTTAAATACAAATGACTGAACAAACGCTAACTTAGGCATTTTTATTTTTACAAAATTTCTATTTGCTTTCTGTACAAATATACTAAAAAAAATACCGAACATTTCATACCCATCACCAGCAACAGCGCCAATTGCCATCATCATCAACATCACTACCAAGAGTAACATACATTTCTAACATTTTTATTTTGAGCTTTCAAGTGTGGTGGTGGGGGTTAATGGTAGATGTGTAACATACACTTTGATGTTTTACTGGTATGTTGGTGTTTGAATTCAGGGCCTTCGTTGGTGTGTGTTTGTTTCTGTGATCTGCTACTAGAAAGAAATGACCTACTTATGTAGAAAAAAGGCCAAAGAGAAAAAAGGGTTAAAAGCAAAAAATGTTTGGTAAGCTTTTTGGTTAAAAGTATATTTGAAATTTGTTATCCCTGTAGCCTCTTAAATATTTGATTGGAATTTCATAGACGATTGTAATTCATTGTTTTTGTTTGTTTTTGGGAGAGGGGAGTGAAGAATTTTTCTATGCTTTTTACAATTGTTGTTTTGTACTTCCCTCGTTATGCTTATATATTCAATTTCTACAATGACTAATTTTTGTTTCATTTGTCTTATTTTTGTTTTTTTCTACTCTATTTGCCTAAAATCCCTTTTTGATGAGTTCAATGATTTTTATAGATTTTAAGCAAAAATTTAAGGAATTTTTAGTTTATGATAAGCTTGGTAACATATTGTTTTTTGACTTAGCGAAAAAGATAAAAAGCTTGATTATTAAACTTCAAGCGAAGCTTTTAATATAATAATAAAATTGTCTAACAAATGAAAATTAAAAAGCTTTTCATAAACATGAAACAGCTTTTAATTTGAAAATATTTTGGTAGACATTTTGGGTTATCATTAATATGATATTTTTAAAAAATAAAACTTTCACTAAAAAAAACTTGAGGAAAGCTTGCATTAAGCACTGTTATATTTATAAAACAGCTTACCAACACACCTCCAATACAACCTTGTATTAAGCTGGTTTAATTAAAAGCTTTGTAACGATATTTTACTGATTACCCAGCAAAACTTTCTATTACCCGGTATTATGTTTGGGAATAAGAAATTAAAGTCGGTAACTGTTTACTTTTCTATTACAAACCCTATTATTTTATACCTCCAGTATAAATGGAATAAGTTTTTTTAATTTTATTTTTTTCTATTGGGTATTAAATTAAAATTTAAAAATTTTTAATCAAAAATTTTTTAAATAAAACTTTTCATAAGTATTGGGGGAAAAAATAACACTTTTTATAATGAGAAGGCAACATGTTACATTTCTGTTACAAACCCTATTAATTTAAAAGGGCCATGTCCGTCGAGGTCACTACTAACCTAGGTAACATGTTACTCCTCAATTCAGACGCGGATCCAGGAACAGGTTCTGGGGGGAACTTAGAGTATTTTAATTAATTTTTTAATCTTTTTTTACATGTGTGTATTGAAAAATATCATTTGGGAGGGGGGGATTTCCCATTCCCCCCATGAAACCGCGCCTGCCTCACTTACAGGTAAAGAGTTATAAGAAGCCTTTTATTTAAATCTTAATTTTTAGATGGAATATTATTTTAAAATTATTAAATTTTTGGTTAAAATTAAATTATATTAAATTTTTTGTAGAGAAACGAACTAATTATAGAACCGGTTCTAAAACTAGTTATAGAACTGGTTCTGAGACTGTGAAACCTTACATTTTGACTACCAGGAACTTGTTCTAGAACCAGTGGTAAAAGAAGCTGTTCTAGAACAGATTCAATGGTAATCTTAGATTTTGATTTCGTTTTTTTTTTCAAAAATAAGTTCTTCAATATCTTAAACATTTAAGTTTAAATATAAAAAACACATTTATAGTAATTAAATGTGCTAAAGTCCCAAACTTATTTAACAAATTGTGAAAAGCAATCTGATGTAGGCGTGTCCCTATCCGGATTTCATTTCTGCCTAAGGAAATCTTCAGGGGCACATCATTTATTAAAAA
>JAEKOY010002587.1:0-11016 GCA_021234595.1 Delia radicum | reverse complement strand
AAAAGAATATTTATTTTATTTGTTTATTTAGTTTTCTTTCTTTTCATTTCGTAATGCATTATATTACATTTTCTATACAATTTTCTAGAAACTAAATATTATAAAAGTAGTAATGTTTGAATAATTCCCAATGGATTAAAGTGAACACTTTAGAGTAGGAGGACACATATTTGGAAATGATTTTTTTTTTTTTCAAATAAAAGAGAATCTTTTATTGCCAAGTTACTCGCTGTCCGCCAAAATGCTTTGTAGCATAAAGTCTACTTCTTTACGAGAAAAACAAGAAATATTTTAAGAAAATCCATCGATAAGTCACGTGGGTAATAGCAAATTAGAATTTTATTTTTAATTTTATTAATTAATAATCATATAATTACAAACTATATCCTATTACCCTAACCGAGGACTAGCTACTATGGCCTTCGGCGCGTTGTAGCGAAAACAGATTAGTGCCTCTGGTGAGAATCGAACCCACGATCCCCGCACTGATAAGGCAGCACACTACCAACTAGCCTACCGGGGCGCACAACAAATTAGAAGTATCCATGTTTGGTATTACTACACACAGAGAATAAATTAGTTGAAAATCGATTGAAATATAAAAAATACTTTGCTAAACAAGACGTTTTATACCGATTACTCAACTTTCTTAATTAAACACAGTTTAAATATTCTTACAACCAATGCTTTTGTAATACTACCAAAATTATTCTGCAGTTCTTCATAATTGGTAAAACCAACAAGTATTGAATTAATATAATAATTGTGCTAATGGTCGGTAGAGACCAACCGTATCAAAATATAAAAATTAGTACTGGACACTAGGGTGTCCCATTCAAAAAAAAATTTTGGGGATCATTCTTAATTTGAATACTCATAAGGCTAAGAATATTTGAGAATTTTTTCAGATTTTTCGAAGGTGGTTTAGAGGTCGCGCAAATCGATTTTTTACCAAAAATCGAGTTTTTTTGGGCTTTTTTTTGAATTTGGCTTGAAAATTGGTAAAAAATCGATATTTCTTCAGCTTCTGAGTCAATATTCTTAAAGAAAATTTTCCGATCTTTAATTTTATGTGCATAAATAATAAGTTTCGGCAATGATTTTTGCACATTTTGACAATTTAATAACAGTTTTTCATAAATTTTCAACAAATATGGAAAAGAATGCTTTATAGCTTTTAAAATTTGTATAAAGACTATAAAAACTAATGATGCAGTTTAATAGATTATTAAGTTTTAAATTAATTAGCAGAAAAAAAAATGAATTTTCTCTCAACGTTCTCGAGTTATACCGTTTTAAAAGCTTTGTACACATTGTATGAAATGTATAATACTATAAGGCGTGAACAAGATTTGCATTGGTTTAAACTTTAAATAATTGGATTTAGAAAATGTTTTTACAAATAAAATAATAGTTACTTACCACTTATACATAACAATTATAGTAAAAACAAAGAAAAATAGATTTGTTATAAATCATTTATTAGAGTTCTTGCGATGCTGCTCTACCCCCTGCAGTAAACTCTGAAAGTCTGTTTCAGAAGTTGTGATATTGGCCACACCACGTTCTGCGACATCATTTACAACTTGCAATTGTTGAACTTTGTGTTTTGCTTCCTGAAATGATTTGTTGTTTTCCCATTTTTCTGGATCCGTTTGTAAAAAATCAGTAGAAATGTTGCAGGCTTCAAAAAAAAGTTAGGCTAGCTTTTGTAATAAAACACAGAATTTGTTTATTTTCAATCATGTCTTCTGTTAAATTTTCTTTCACTAATTCGTTGTTATTACTTGGTTCATGTAGGTTTTATAAATATCTATAAATGAACTACTAGTTAGTCACTAAATGAGACTAGTTGTAGGTTAATGTTAAGCAAAACTTATCTAAATTTGTTTAAATAAAGAAGAAAAAAAAATGTAGGTTTCTAAGCATTAAACGCAAAGTTTGGTATCTTCCACTTATCAGTTTACAAAAATTTTAATTGTATTGTGACTTGTTATCTCTAAACCTATAGACTATCTGCCAAAAATAGGGTTGTAGTTCCCCCAAATTCAATAAATCATGCATTTTAGTTCGAGCCATATCAGTGCCACCTAGTTATAACGGCTTTTTGGGCTACTTTTTTTTGCTGTCCACAACTTGACAACATTTAAAACTAAGCTTTGACATACAATAAATACCTTTTCAAATCTCATAATCTAAAGTTTACAAACAAATCTGATACCCAAATCTTATAGTACTAAAAATTTTATACAATGGGTGCAAAATCTTAAAAAGGGTATAACTCGAGAACGGTAAGAGAAAATTATATTGTTTTTCTGTTAATTTATTTAAAACTTCATAATCTTTTAAACTGCATCATTAGTTTTTTTAGTCTTCATACAAATTTTAAAAGTTATAAAAGCATTCTTTTTCATAGTTGTTGAAAATTTACAAAAACTGTTATATAATGTATCAAAATGTGCAAAATCCCTGACGAAACTTATTACTTATGCACATAAAATTAAAGATCGGAACATTTTTCTTTAAGAATATTTACTCAGAAGCTGAAAAGTTACCGATTTTTTGGCAATTTCAAGAATAATTCAACAAAAGCCCAAAAAGCTCGATTTTTGGTACAAAATCGGTTTGCGCGACCTCTAAACCACTTCCGCAAAATCTGATAAAATTCTCAAAAATACTTTACCTTATGAGTATCCAAATTAGGAAATATCTTCCGAGAAAATCCAAATTTTTATTTTTTTTGGGACAACCTACTGGACACTAACAATGTGTAGTATCAATAGATTTTCAATATTAAATCATACATGGAAATTTTTGATTAGCATTGAAGTTCTTTAGCTTTAGTTCATAGTAATGGAACGGAGATCGATAGGAATTGTTACACTGAATACAGAAAATGAAATGGAACGTGTAACTATTTATTTGCATTGTCACGTAAATAAATAAAAAAATAAATAAATTACCCTGTGGCGGTCTTATAAAAATTAATCACTCGGAATCTCTCCCGGAGCTAGCCCACTTATATTATTAACACTCCTGAGAAGCAACATTTTTGTAACTTTTGCCCTATCTCGCTTAGTTTCGGGGAGACTGCCATATTTAAAAATCGCCATTTTGTAAAATTTCTAGTATCTCGAATAATAAGCCAGATATCGCAAAACGGACAAAATTTTTGCAAAACTTAACTGATCACAAATATGTTAACTGATAACTGATTCCAATCGTTCTCCGGTTCAGTCCATATCGTTCCATTTTATAACAATTTTCCATTAAATTATCGGAGTGATTAACTTGGTATTGTCACATACTTATTTGGTAAACAAATAATTAGGACACCCTGTTGCGTTTCATAAAAAAAATAATCTTTCGGGACCGTGCCAATTTGTATTTGAGGACAATTTTGTCCGTTTTGCATATGTCGCTTAGTTTTGGAGCTACTTTATAAAATGGCTAGTATCTCGAAAACTAAGCGAGATGTCGCGAAACGGACAAACATTTTGTAAAACTTAATTTTTGTAATACGTTCCGATAATACAAATGTATTAAGTGTTCCGTTTCCAACTCGTTTCCCCGTTTCATTCCATATCGTTCCATTTTTTCATTCTATAATCGGACACTTTGACACTGTTTTATAAACAAATATTCTCTTGTGATCTTTCCCACACATAGCATATTTGTATTATGAGGGCTGTTTAATGCTCTTTTGATGCACTGATTTCATCGGTATTCACCATTAGTTTTTCGAAAATCTTATATGTCAATTGTAAGGCTATTTCAGCAAAATCGGAAAATAAAAAAAAATTAATAAAGGGAGAGAATACATGGTGAAGCAAATGAAAATAAAAATTTTTTTAAATCGAAAAATACGTGAATTTTTATTCTAATTTGACTTTTTGGTCAAATTCTTATTAGAGTTTGAGCAGCTGTTCGATTTCGACACATGTTGGTTGGAAATAACAAAAAGTAAAAAATATTAAAGATACAAGTTTTGGTAGAAAATTTTTGATTTTTGGGTAGAATTGGAAATGTTTATTCATGTATAAATTATATAAAATAAACGTTAAAAATCATTTTGAATGCAAAATCGCAAGGAATATTGTTTAAATCTGTATGTTTTTCCTGATAATTATACAATACAGCGTCCCCTCGTTTGATTACCGCAGCACAACATTTCGAAAACATATTTGTGTTTTATTTGAAATGAGAGTACACTCATAGAAATAAACCTGCAGAAATAAATAGCAGAAATAGCGATCACAAATTAGTTAAAAATTGCCGTTTCAGATAAAACTGCTAAATAAGCAGAACTAGAAAAAAACAGTAAAGTTTAATATATATTTGAGTTAAATTTTTGTTAATACAAAATAGCAATTTACTCCTATAATACTACAAATATTTAGCAAACGTTTTTGCTAAATATTTGTAGATAAGAAGCAGCAGACAAAAACTTTAATATCAACTATATTGATATATTTCCTTAATTTAGTTGAATGAAACTAGCAGTATATTTGGCTTAAATCAACAGAATATTTGCTAGAAAATTGTAGACTGCTGACTTCAGAAGGGGCACATTTTTATTCGCATAAATCTAAAAAATCTAAAAAAAAGCTTTAAAATATGTTGCCGCCACTGGCCTATATATCACAGTATTACTTTATTATCCTCATTTATTTTCTTTCCTTTTCGTTAAATTTCAATGTAACGTATACATACATATACATCTCATACATACATGAATGTTTTCTACATTTTATTTTTTTATATGATTTTTTTTTCTGTATAAGTAATATGTATTGCTTAATAACAGTAAATTGTAATGTCGTTTGAAGGTAAAGGGCTACAGCAAATCAAGAATGTTTGCTAAAATTTAATCTGAGTCAAACCGATCACGCGACAATACAATTTTTTTAAAGCTAACTAATAACTTTGATTTTCTTACAGAATAAAATTTGTAATTCAGTGAATTTATAATAATTAAATGAAGTTTGCTCTTAAAAGTTGTGTTTATTTTTAATACGATTCGGATTTAAACATTTAAATAGTTTCATCGAAACAAATCTTTAAAAAAATTTAAGAAAATTTAACGCGTATCGGTTAAAAAACCAAAACGTAATGTCCGAGTATAATTGTGGAAAATGTTCCCTTATGGATACCAATAGGATGGTTCAGTGCGACACGTGTGACAATTGGTTTCATTTCGAGTGTGTTAACGTAAATAGCGATGTAGCAACATTAGCTGGAGTTGTGACCTCTGCGGTCACCTTCAACCGGTGACACTTAATAGCTCGTCAACCCAAGGCACACGTGGTGCTACCAATATAACATCACATGCAAAAGGTGGTGATCAACAAAAAGAAAACCTGACTGGTGAAACACCGGTTACGTCATCTGAAGCAACGATGGTAATAACATCATCCAATGCAAGTGCATACATTGAAGCACCAATAGTAACAAATACTGAATATAGTTTCTGCAACGTTAGTACTAGAAACACGAATAATATAATGACGTGGTCTAATTCCTTTTTACAATGCAATTCTTCAAGCTTTGCCAAACGAAAAACCCTTTGTCACACTCAAACGGGTGACAATATCAAAAGGCAACAAATGACAACTTGACAAAGCAACGTGATTTACAACTAACGAATGCTTGAAGAAGAGAAGAATGCAAAAACAGTATTTAGAAAAAAAATATAAAATATTGTCTCAAAGTGAAGGTGACAACCAATTCTAGCAGCAGCTTTTCATTAAACTTTCCTCGAATCAGCCAACTTCAGTGCAATTAGCTGCAAGACAGGTTATTCCTAAAGATCTTCCAACATTTGACGGCAACCCAGAAGATTGGCCTTTGTTTTTAAGCAGTTTTAAAAATAGCTCGGAAATTGCCGGCTACTCAAATGCGGAAAATCTAATACGTTTACAATCTTGTCTACGTGGAAGGGCCAAAGATTTGGTAAGAAGCAACTACTTTTACCGTCTATGGTACCCGAAATAATACAAACACTTGAGATGTGCTACGGCAGGCCGGAGCACATTCTAGAAAGTTTAATTGAAAAAGCTCGCAAGCATCCACCACCAAAAGAGAAATTGGAAAATTTTATAGAATATGCACTCATGGTAAGAAATATTTGCTCTACAATGGAAGCGTGCTCTTTAGACCCGCATCTATAACAACCCCTTGTTGGTTAAAGAACTGGTAGAAAAGCTGCCAAATAATCAAAAATTAAACTGGGCAATGTACCCCAAAGACAACAAAATTCCTATAGTTAAAATATTTAGTGACTGGATGTACAATATCGCGATGGCAGCCAGTCAAGTCGTTTTCTCCAGCAAATTTTAAACGTAGTGCATCCATGAATATACACACAACAGAAGCAAACCAGAATCAACAAGCACCAAAAACACCGTGCGTAGTGTGTGGCAGTGATACCCATAAAAATACATAATTGTGAGGAGTTTAAAAATGCTCCTTTAGATAAAAAATGGTCCATAGTAAATACAAAAAGGCTTTGTCGTCAGTGTCTAAATTTCCATCGTCGCAAATGTTTTTAAACAAGGTTTGTGGTATTAATAATTGTACTTGCAAAACACCATCAGCTGATGCACAAAAACAACAACAATAACAACACAGAACAGTCTGCAAATGACGTGACACTCAACGAAAGAGAAAATTGGGTAAACACTCACAATAATATAAATGTAATTGTAATCCGCTTTTCAGATATGTTCCTGTACGTCTGTATGGCAATCTAAAACCTTGGAAACGTTCGCGTTTTTGGGACGAGGGTTCTTCTGTAACTTTAATCGAGCATGGTCTTTTGAAGAACTCAACGTAGAAGGTACAAAAGAACCATTAACGCTGCAATGGACTGGGCAAATAACACGTGAAGAAGAGGCAGCAGTGAAATTTTCGGTAATGATATCAGGTACGGAAAATAATACACAATTTACTTTAAAACGACGTTTATACTGTCACCAACTTGGATCTACCAATACAATCAATGAATTCTAACGATATTGTGAAGAAAAATCCCTATTTAAACGGGGTGCCTCTCAAATCTTATTCAAATGTGAGACCAAAAGTTTTAATTGGGCCTCAACAACTGGAAGCTGGCGATTCCACTTAAATTCGTGAGGGCAGCTGGAACCAGCCGATAGCATCAAAAACTCGCTTGGGCTGGACTTACAAGGTGGTACTTCTAAAAACTCAAAAGTTTCCTTCATCAACGTACACACAGTGACTGTGAGACCCAATATCAAGTCTTGCATGAATTAATAAAAAACTATTTTTCCATTGACGCGTCACCAGAGAAAAAATTACTATCGTCCGACGATCAAAGGGTTTTAAAAATACTTGAGAGCACGTGCCAAAAGAAGAACGGCCAGTATGAATAGGTTTATTGTGGAAAAGTGAAAATCCACAACTGCCAGACAGCTATAACTCTGCACTGCATAGATTAATGTGTTTTGCAAAAGAAATTTAAAAAAGACAAACACACTACAGACCACAATGCAGAATGAAATCGACAAGCTAGTGTCTAAAGGTTATGCGAAAAATTATCTGAAGTGGAAATTGTGTCATGCTCTAATCCTGTTTGGTAATCTACCAACATTTATTGCTTTGAACCCAAATAAGCCCGGAAAGGTACGTCTAGTTTGGGATGCAGCGTCTAAAGTTAATGGTTCATCACTGAATGATTTTCTAATGTGTGGTCCAGATTATGCTTAGGCCCCTTTTTGATATCCTGGTTGAATTTCGAGCTGGAAAAAATAGCCGCTGCGGAGACATTTCTGAAATGTTTCACCGTATCAACGTTCGTAAAGAAGATATGCAAGTACAACGGTTTCTATGGTTTGACGATTTTAACAAACAACAAGTTCCAAGCGTTTATGTGATGCGGGCGCTTTCATTTGGCATATCCTGTGCTCCATGTATAGCGCATTTTGTTCGTGATAAAAATGCGGATAACTTTATAACAAAATATCCCCGTGCAGTTGAAGCAATTAATTTCACCACTACGTAGATGACTTCATCGACAGCGTGAATACATATGAAGAAGCATTGGAGCTTGCTACTAACGTCAAAAATATACATGCAGCTTGCCGGATTTAGTATGCACAATTGGACAACAAATTCTGTTCAACTGCAAAAACACTTGTGCGGTAACGATAAAAAACGGCAATCAGCTCACAAACCTGGGTTCCGTAGAAAAAATATTAGGTATGTATTGGGGACCCTAATAACGATGTTTTCAAGTATATTTGTAGATTTTCGAGACTGAGTAGAGATGTATTTAACGGCGAAGTCATTCCAACTAAACGAGAGGTCTTAAAAGTATTGATGACCATATTCGACCCACTGGACTTCTTTGCAATTTACAACAATCGGCCTTAAAATACTCCTACAAGAAGTCTGGCGCTCTAAAATCAAATGGGGATGACGAATTAACTACTGATTTATTTTATAATGGCATCATGGACTGCAACATTATCACTATATCAGAAGTAAGCATCCCACGTTGCTACTCACCCCTTTTGACGGTCTCCACTAATATCGAGCTACATACATTTGTTGATGCCGGAGAGTACGCATATGCAGCCGTATGCTATTTACGTGTTCAGTTCAAACTCTGAAGTAAATACAATCAATACTAGCCGCCAAATGTAAGGTGGCGCCTTTAAAACCGTATCTATACCGAGAATGGAGCTTCAGGCAGCTGTTATTGGTGTAAGGTTAGCAACAAAAATTTTGAACAGCAGCCGTATTAAGTTCACCAAATGCTACTGGTGGACCGATTCAAAAACAGTATTAAGCTGGCTATCATGGATCCACGAAATTTAAAACCGTTTGTAATGCATCGTGTAGGCGAAATTCTCGAAACGACAAATCTTTCCCAGTGGAAATGGGTACCAACAAAATGTAATCCAGCGGATGCCGCTACCAAAGCATCAAAAGCCAAACACAGTTCAATGGTTCAATGGTCCCGAATTTTTAAAGTGTAAGGAAGATGATTGGCCTGTTTGTGGTGGCCTTGAATTCCGTAATAATAAAAGCGATGAAGAGATCGAAATGCGACATGCTGTTTTCCATATTTGCCAAAAAAGTCTGTTAACTTTAAATTTTGAATATTTTTCCTGCTGGAGGCACCTCTACAGGGCACTCGCAACGTTTTTGCTCTATATTGAACGAGTTAGATCTCTCATAATAAAAAGAAACCTCCAAGCGAAAATTAGTTTTGATATGATTCAAAGGTCAAAAGCTACTTTATACAAACAAGCTCAACAAAGTGAGTTTGCAGAAGATATTGCCAATATCGTCAGTAATAAAAACGTGAGTAATCATAGTAAATTAAAACAACTTAATCCATGTATAGATGAAGATGGTATTCTACGAGCAGAAGGAAGAGTCCAATCGTTAAATTGTAATCGCCCGATTATACTACCTGGTAACCACCCGGTCACCTTTTATATTGTGCGCCATTATCACGTACTACATCATCACTGTTTTCACGAACTATCATTAACAACATTAGAAACAGATTTTACGTACCTCGCCTACGTGTACTATATAAACAATTCGTAAAGAATGTCAACGTTGTAAAAAATAATTCGAGCTTGCCTATCGTACCCCAAATGGCTCCACTACCATATGCCAGACTAGCCTGTTTTGAACGCCCATTCACATTTGTCGGTATCGATTTTTTTGGTCCATATTTAGTAGTAGGGGAAGGCATAAGGAGAAAAGGTGGGGAGTACTATTTACCTGTTTGACGGTTCGAGCTGTACATATTGAAGTCGCACACAGTTTGGATACAAGCTCCTGTATAATGTGTATTTCTAACTTCATAAGCCGTCGTGGTACACCACAAGAAATATTACGGATAATGGTACCAACTTTAAAGCCACTGCAAAAATTTTTAAAGAAGAACAACAGCGTCTGAATTTAAACGATATGGTTAATAAATTTGATGAAATTAAATGGACATTTAATCCACCGGCAGCCCCACACATGGGTGGAGCCTGGGAACGAATGGTAAAGTCCATAAAAACAGTTCTCAATGTGACGTGTAATAATTTAAAATTCAACGACGAAAGTCTGAAAAGCGGCCTTATGTGAAGCTGAATTTATAGTCAACTCACGCCCTTTAACGTTCGTTTCGCTGGATGCAGCCGACGATGAACCCTTAACACCAAACCACCTACTTTTGGGGTCCTTTCAGGCAATAAGCCTATCTGTTCCGACAACGATTTACGTGATCGCTGGCGGCAAACACAAAATTTGCCGACTTTTTTTGGCGAAGATGGGTTAAAGAATATGGCACCAGATTTGTTACGTCGTAGTAAAATGGTACACCAAGCAGCGACCGGCTTCCGTAGGAGACGTAGTAATTTTGGTAGATGAAAATCTCCCCAGAAACAATTGCCAAAAGGTTCATAATTGAAACACAACTGCCAAGGACGGACAAGTCAGAAGAGTGAAACTTAAACCTCAACCAACATCCTTGAAAGGCCTATATCTAAAGTTGCTATCCTAGATGTCGGCACTAAATCTGAAGCTAAACTCTCACCTGATTCCTTTACGAGGGGAAGAATGTTGCCGCCACTGGCCTATATATCACAGTATTACTTATTATCCTCATTTATTTTCTTTCCTTTCGTTAAATTTCAATTGTAACGTATACATACATATACATCTCATACATACATGAATGTTTTCTACATTTTATTTTTTATATGATTTTTTTCTGTATAAGAATGTATTGCTAATAACAGTAAATTGTAATGTCGTTTGAAGGTAAAGGGCTACAGCAAATCAAGAATGTTTGCTAAAATTTAATCTGAGTCAACCGATCACGCGACAATACAATTTTTTAAAGCTAACTAATAACTTTGATTTTCTACAGAATAAATTTGTAATTCAGTGAATTTATAATAATTAAATGAAGTTTGCTCTTAAAAGTGTGTTTATTTTAATACGATTCGGTATTAAACATTTAAATAGTTTCATCGAAACAAA
>JAEKOY010000257.1:0-30095 GCA_021234595.1 Delia radicum | reverse complement strand
TATAGCTATGAAACGCCCTGTATTATCATAAAGGGTCCGCCATCTAACGTTTTTTTTTGTTCAACTAGTGCTTATTTCGTGAATGGTAACACTTAGCTCATGTCTGATTTGACAGATAATTAGTTTTATCCTTCCGCTGAACGAATATGGTCCGTATGTTCGTTATCATGTGAAAAAAGTGAAAGAAACTGGCATCCTCATCGATAAACCAAAGCAGTGCGCACACCCGAACAGTGCGCACACCCGTTAATATTGCTGCTGTTGCAGAAAGTGTGCGTGAAGCGCCATCAACATCAATTACCGTCGTTCTAACAATTGAACATTCGGAGACATCATTGAGACGAATTTGCATAAAGACCTTGGTATGGACGCCATACAAAGTCCAATTGATTCAGGATTTCAAAAAAAAAAAAGTTATTTGGCGGACCCTTTATATTGTCATTTTCAAATGGATGATTAAATTATTTTCTGAGATTGTAGTAACTTGCAAAATGATGGATTAGTAACAATTGAAGTTTTTTGTATTTACAGAGTTTATTGGGCCTATTCCCGAGTTTGTGCATATGTTGGCCTATTTATTACCAGCTCATAGTATGGCTGGTTTATATACTTATACTACAAGTAGTGACACTGGCATATATCTATATATGGGTAAGTTTTTCTTAAAATCTTTTCAGAAATTCCACAAGCGGACAAAATTTAAAACTCAATACCCTGAGACCATTTTAGACATTTAAAAGTTCTTTTGTGACCAGAATCTAAATTCCATAACTCCATCAGGTTTTATGAATTTCCAAATACAGGGAAATACTCAATTTTAGGTTGGATTTAAAAAAAAAAAAATCTTATGTGAGGCCAGACTTATAGAACATTTATAGTACAACCAAAAACTAGAAGTTTTAAAACTTCTATATTTTAATTTCAAATTTATATAGAATTTAACAAGTATATATAAGTAGGTTTTAAAAACTATTAGTTTTTGGTTTGTAGTATAAATGTAGTATTAATTCATTACTGACAAAAACTAAATGAAAAGTATACCCTTTTCCCAAGACTTACTAAATTTTGACCTACACAGAGCAAAAACATCATAGTTTAATCAATTATTTTATCATATTTAAACTGAAATCTATTTTTCTACGAACTGTTTTAAATCACATATTTATAAAAGAATACCGTGACTGACTGACTGGCTCACTGAATCAACATCGCCCTGCCCATACAGCTGTAGCTAGGAAATTTGGAAAAAAGTCTCCCCCTCTGCCAAACTGGCTGAACCGCTAAAGCGAAAAAATTGAGATTTGTTATGTGGGTTACTAATCAGCGTAGACATCCAAAAATTTAGAAATTTATATGTGGAGAAACATGAAGAGGAAAAGTCTTTTCCTTGGCCGTCAGGCCAAATTGCTAAAGCGATGAACTTGATATTTGGGATCCTAATCCTGCGTAGATATTACGCTCATAGGAAAAGCTTCATTTTATTTATAAAATCTTCAAAAATGTAAAATGTATTTGTTTCATAAAAATTTATGAAACATACAAATATTGTTAATCTTTCAATTTTGTTATAGATATTCGCTTACACTCATAGGAAAAGCTTCATCACATTTATTAAATCTTTCATAAATATGACGAAAACTACATTGCTTTTAGTCAAATGTAATTGTTTCATAAATATTATGAAACCGTTTTTTAAAACTATTGTTTATCTGGTGAGTACAGAAATTTTACCCGGACCTGGCTCAATTTTGTTATCAAAGTGTGTTAGTAATCCACTAGACTAAAAATGTGTCCATTTTGCCCTATTTCTTTCGGTTCCGAGATATGGTCGATTTTTAAACAAAAAAAAAATATTGATGACATTTTTCTATGAAATGATGAAGTTATAAAGAATTATTCATAAATAGTTATGAAAAGTTTTATCAGAATTCTGAAAACTTCATAAAGATTTTCGTCCAATGAAACTATTTCATAAATATGACGAAACTTTTTTCAATGACTGTAGACTGGATTTTTGAAATTCTAACGGTGAGGGACAAAATTGGAAAAATATTCCACTTGGAGCCTGCTCAAACACCCTTTTGCTATTTAAAATATAAATTTCTTCGAATACGACTTAACTCACTGATATGGTTTTGAATTTCTGACCAGGAACGTGATAAAAATAGTGGTTAAAAGGGGGAAGTCTCCACATTGACGGCCTGGTCAAACTGCTAATGCGAGGATCTTGGAATTGGTATGTGTGTTCCTAATCACGATAAATATCCGCTTGATTAAACGTTTAGAAGTTCCTCCTCGCGGCTTGCCAAACCGCCAAAGTAAAATTTGGTATAAGGGTTTCCAATTCCCCATAAACATCCCCCTCAATTCGGTAAAAAGCAATAAATGGGCTCCGCCTTAACGGCCAGGCCAAGCCGTTAAAGCACCCCTTTAGACGAGATTTTTAGAATTCAACTGGAGAAACAAAATAGGGGAGCTATTGTGTAATTTACTTTTTGGATTTTTTCCATAATGCGGTAGTCAGAAACTTGTAATTTGTTTGTAAGGTTCCTTTCGTGTAGAGATCCGCTAAAATGGAATTTCCCACGGGGACAGGAAAAATATGAAAAGCCTCTCAAAAGAAAAAAATCCTTAAAAAAAAGAATTAAGTTCTCTTCTAATTATATTCCGGTATTTCAAGCTCCCGAAAATCTGTAATAGGTAGTTTTGAATACCAGAATATATTAGAAGAGAACTAAATTATGGATATTTGTTATCAGTAGTTTTAAATACCGGAATATATTTAGAAAAGAACTAAATTCTGTTTCTAGGGAATTTTCTCCTTTGATAAGCTTATCCTCTTTTTCCAGTCACCGTGGGAAATTCTATACATTCCGTCTAACGAATCTATTTAAATTAATTTTGTTTCTGCTAGTTTTTATATTTTTTTCTTTTAATTTCCCCTCCTCATTCTAGGCTATATGCTTCTTTATCTTACGGTTATACAAACTTTGGCTTTATTCTGTGCTCATCTATTGCCCTGCAAAATATCAGCGACAATTGTGAATACCTTAATTACTTTGGGTCTAACTGCTGTGGGTGGTTATTCGGTGCATCCGAAAAATTTATCAAAATATGGTCTTGGTCTGAATAATATCACCAGAAAAATGGCTATTACCGGTCTTAGTACAAGATGAATATAGTGCCGAAACTTTGGCCAATTCAGCAGGTTTTACAATTATGTCGCAATAAACAGGTAAAACTGGAGATTCACAATTTTATGGGACCAACATGCCAATTTTAACTATTTTCTCTCTTTCAGGTGCAACATCAAGAGATTATTGTTCAACAACCTTGCCCACCACCGAATGGTACACAAGTGCTTAGTCGATTTTCAATTGTTGCCACAAGATCATAAATTGGATCCCACTGCAACCTATGATCAAACTACTACCATAGCCTTGCTTTTAACTTCGGTTGTCATATTCTTTGTTACCTTTTTCGTATTTGTTTGCAATTGTCGTAATGTTTTTTGTAAAAAACCAAAAAAAGCCTTCAAAGATAGATTTTGAGTTGTTTGGATGAATCGAAAAAGTGCATGGTAGATGAAGAATAAGTGGATTCTTTTAAAATAGTAACTACATTTAAATTAGTGCTGCAATATTTTAAAATTTTACTTTAAGTTTGACGACTTCCATAGTTTTTTTTAGTACATTTTATGTTTATTAAATTTTGCACATTTTGATTATGCATTTATTTTTAAAAATTATTTTTAAATTTAATTTTAAAACTAAATATTTAAAAGTTTATGCTAATATATTTTTTTTTTCTATATATGTAGTAATATTGTTGCAATTCTTTTATATTCTAAAGGAAATATAAAATGTATTTTAAGTTATTTTAAAATTTTATTGAAAATAACAAACAAGTAACTAATATTAGTTTTAAGAAATTTATTGTAAATTATGAATAAAATTAAATATTAAATATATTTTAAAATAGAGAAATGAAATGTTGGATTTACTAATTAAACGGCATGACATAGAAAAAAATAATAGAGATCTGACCATTAATTATATATATATCGGACACAGTGGCGGATCCAGCCCTCGATTTTTGAAAATTTTTGTACAATTTAAAGAAATTTTCTGAGGTCTAATCGCCGCTTTCGATAAGGAGCATTCGATATCGAATTTTTTCAATTTGTGATGATGGCTTTCGATATCGAACGAAAGTAAACAAAATTTGAGATGATAGCAATTGATAACGATCGAATGAAAATTTGTCAAAATTCATTCAATACATCTGATGCTGTCGTAAACAATAAAAATAATTTTTTTGTGATCAAATGTGAAAAAATGTAAATTTTAAGTGTTTTTGTTAAAAATATAGTATAATAAACATTAAATTTTAGAATAATCTTAAAAGTATTAATGTAAGACAGAAGAATGTCATGGTCAAATTTATGACGGAGCACTCGAATTTCGCAAAAAATCTTTTGCCAAATTGTGCCCAAGAAGAGCATTTTCTAACATGCTTACGGCCCACCAACTAAGAATTCCAAGCTATGGCGGAAGGTAAGTGTATTTTATGTTGACGTTTTCAGTTCTTTAAAACACATTAACATTCTTTACAATTGTTTTAATTACGATTCGATAGCTATCGAATGCCGTAATTCGGCCATTCGATAGGTATCGCAATTTTGTTTGATACAATAGCTCGCTCGGTATCGAAAGCGGCGATTAGACCCCTGATTTTTTGAAGGGTGCGGGAACTCTAAGATGGATATTTATTCGAAAAATTAGAATATGAAACATAAATTTTTTATTTTTTCATGTGTCATATTTTCGCAAAACCATATAGTTCACTACTCGAGAGTTCCAGGTTACTAAAAACAATTATTTGTGGATCAAACTATTACATATTATTAACTTAAATGTAAAAATTCTGAATTTTTCATAAAAGAATGCGTGTGAAATTCGGAATTTTTCATTTTAAGGTCATCAAAGTGACCGTTAACTAACAATTTTTTTATCGAATATCAGTGTGTCCCGGTAGGCTAGTTGGTAGCGTGCTGGCTTATCAGTGCGGGGGTCGTGGGTTCGATTCCCACCAGAGGCACTGGTCTGTTTTCGCTACAACGCGCAGAAGGCCATATTAGCTAGTGCTCGGTTAGGGCAATAGTATATAGTTTGTAATTATTTGATTATTAATTAATAAAAAAAAAAAATTATATCGAATAAAATCTGAAACAAATTTGTCTAACACTTATATAGAATTGAAAAAATAAATAGCATACGAAAAATTTGTTATTTTAAACAGAGAAAAGTAATTTGTCGTTTTTGGCTATTTTTGAATTTTTAGGATTTTTAATTTTTTAGCGCTCGTGTAAATTTTTGTTTTTGTTGTTTTTTAAATGTTTTTCCAACCATTTACAAGTTTGGTTTCCTTCTGTCTTTTTAATTACAATTTTATTGCAGAATTTAACATTTTTTTCTTAAATTTTCTTTTGTTTTTTCCCCCAACCGAAACATTTAAACTTCTATAAATCTAACATTCCTAGAAGTTTTTACTGTTTTCGTACACAAATTATCCTCTGTTTATAGCGCAAGCAAAAATATTTTCATTCATGTTTTTTTCCCTGTGCGTCGTATTGAAAAATTAATGAGATATTTGTCTTTTTTAAAACAATTGACGAATTCTGGCATTGATTTGTTATAGAATATTTTTGCATATTTTGCTCTTGTTTTTGCATATTTCGATAAAAAAATTTTGTTAAAAAAAAAAAAATATAACAAAAAAAAACCTATTTTTATTATCCCGCTGTATCTTAACAATTTTTTAAATTAACGATGACCAAACTTTTAGAAGTCCTCAAGACCCATTTTATTTTGAAAATAACTAAAAAGGCGATTGAGAAGGAAGATCATACTTAGTTTTAAATGTCAACATTTTAGTTTTTGGTAATTTTATTTAAATTTGTACCAAAAATTGTTGATATTATTAGCAATTAAAAACGATATAAAAAAAGAGAAATTCTGTTATTCGAGAGCAAAATAATAAATAATTCCCTGAGAGTAAGAAATAGTAATATGTAATAGTGGTATACGTGTTTATCCCATATATTTTGTTTAATATTAAAAAACACTTTTTTTTGTATGGTTTGATTTTTATTAAATACAGGGTTTTAAAATAAATTTACAAAAATATATTTGACTGTCTTTTATAAAAAACACTCAAAAATACGATAAACTTAAAACTACTTTGAAGAGAATACACGTCGAGAAATCGGTATTATGATGGAACAAGCGTAAATTAGTATGGGCCATAATAATGCCATGTTCATCACAGGCAGCTACAACACCAGCATCATTGGTAGAACCAGCAGGACTAGCAATATAAGAAACTCCACTCTGAAAAAATTTAAACCAGCAAAATCAGAAAGGAGACATTTTTAAAAATCACATTAAAATAGCCCACCAAACGAGCGCGATCAATATTATCTCTAAAGGGGAAGAAAGCGTCGGAGCCCAAAGCAACACCATTCATTTTCTTTAACCAGGCTGCTTTTTCTTCGGTTGTCAATTGAGCGGGCACCTCTACAAACATGGCTTCAAATTGTGTTAAAGGCATATCTTTACCAACCGTACTATTAACATAATTATCAATAGCATTTGAGATTTCAGCACGTTTAACACCAGTCTTAAATTTCATGGCGGCAACACGAGGATGTTGTCTTAACCACCAATTGTCAGCCTTTTCACCAGCCAAACGTGTACAATGTATACGCGACTGTTGACCAGCACCAATGCCAATAACTTGACCATCACGAGCATAACAAACGGAATTACTTTGAGTGAATTTCAGTGCAATTGTGGCAACAATTAAATCCCGTACAGCAGATTCGGGTAATTTATTATTTTTTGTAACAACATTTGTGAATAGAGTCGAATCAATATTAGCATCGTTGCGTTTTTGTTCAAGAGTTAAACCGAAAATTGTTTTACGTTCGATGGCAGTAGGCTCATAATTGGGATCCATCTGGAGAGAAGAAGAATTTTATGTAAAATTAAAAATATAGACAAATGAAAAAAAACATTACTTTTATATGAAAATGGTTTAGAGTTAGAAAATTTTCTCAACGAGAATCCAACTGAGAAGTATGTTAATTTAAGAAATATAAAACTTGATTTTTTATATTTCTTAAAAAAAAGTGTTGTAGACAAAACTGCATCAAAATTACCATTGAATCTTATATACGAAAAGTTCATCAAAAATGTAAAATTTTCCATAAAAAATTGCATCAAGATCTAAGAATTTCTGTATGCGAAAAAATGCATCTGATGCATTCTTTACGAAAAATTCTACAAAATTGCAGTTTTATTTTTCGAAAAATTCTTTAAATCTGCAAAATTTTTATTTACGAAAATGCAAAATATGAGAATTTGATATAGGTTTTTTGAAGGTAAAAAATTCATCTTTAAAAAAAATTTATGCAAAAATACAATATACATTTTAGATATTTTCTTTATATTATGATGTGAGCAAGATTATTCGAGTTCAAGATCATTTTTTTTTTTGTTAAACAAAAAACCGTGCAATATTTATTTATTACTCAAAAAAGTTTTTGCCCGCTAACTTATAGCAGACTTTATCTACTGACAGGTCCTTACATGTTTCATTTCGCGTCACCGAGTACGGCAAAACTGATTTATGGTCCTAATACTATAGTCAGAAGTGTTGTTGTTTATTTACTAAACAATAAAAACACAGTGTATTATGACTAGAGATTCTAGTCTATACACGAACAATGTTTATTAGTTAAAAATGTTTTATTTTTGATTTGAATTAGTTCAGTTCTTCCAATTTTGTTTTTTACTTCTCATCGAGTTATACGGGTAAAGCGTTGATCTTTTTCCTTCAAAATTTGGGTAGAATATTCTAGCCCTTCTACATTGGTTCTCTGATGATTTTCGGTGACGCGAAATGAAACATGTTAGGACCTGTCAGTAGATAAAGTCTGCTATAAGTTAGCGGGCAAAAACTTTTTTGAGTAATAATAAATATTGCACGGTTTTTTGTTTAACAAAAAACAAATGATCTTGAACAATCTTGCTCACAGCATAATGTCTGATAAAAGATCGAAAAATAAACTTTTGGTTTTAATTTTTTTTAAATTTAAAAGTCAAACATTTTCTTTATATCTAAAATAATGTTTTAAAGAAAAATTATAGAAAATTTTCTAATTCAAAAATGCATAACATTCAATGAATTTTATATAAGAAAATTACATCAGTAATGTAAAATTGTTCATATAGATTGCTTTAAGGTCTAATTTCACTGAAAATGCATCAAAATTTGTCAATTGGAGAAAATAAATCTGAATTTTTGCACTTTTTAAAATGAACAATTTTTGTCATGCAAAAAAAAAATTATAAATATTCTTTTTCAATATCCTTTTTTTAAGAAAAAAGCATTTAAAGTAAATATTGATCAAGTAAAATATAGGGCAAGGAGTTTGTTTAACAAGCTGTCATTTTTTTATTTCTGCAATTTTTTCTCCAAAATGTTCATAGCATATAGAAAAAAAAGTTCAAACTATTGAAATATGAAAAATTATAAATAAAAAAAAAAATCTAAAGCTAGTAAATATAAAAAAGTATTATCTATATTTTTTCTTTTAATACTCAAAATAATGAAAAATATGCACATATATGCATTTTTGCCAATATATGTAAAAATATGTACATAACGACAAATCGATGAGCTTGCATGAAATTCCTTGCCCCTAGTTTGTGTATTCTTTGTTTATGAATTATGAATTAAAAAAATTACTTTTGTTTTAAATACATGAATTCAATGTAAAATATGAAAAAAAAATGAACTTATAGAAAAATATGCAACAAAACATTGCAAAATATTCATTAAAATTTGCATTTATCCCAATAAATGCAATTATAATAAAATATGAAAATAAAATGCATTAACAAATCGGTGCCATTTTGTTGCAAATATGTTGATTCGCAAAGATATTTACTTATCTTTGCTATCCAGGTAACGACAACAAACTTGTATTTACATGAACTTCCGAGCCCTAGTGATCAGTGTTAAACAAATCTTGATGCGAACAAAACTTTAGAATCTTTTGCAATATACATGAACATTTTTTTATATTCAAAATTCATTCAAAATCGGATCAAATTTTTTTACTATTATTATTATAATTTGATAATTTTTTTTACACAAAATTTCATCGAAATTGAAAAAATTTCATGATTGTGAAGAAATTTGCTGTTTTTTTTATACCCTCCACACACTGTGATGAGGGTATATATCAGTTTGTCATTCCGTTTGTAATGTGTCGGAATATAGGTCTAAGACAACATAAACTATTATATTCTTGATACTTATGAAATTCTATGCTGTTCTAGCAATGTCCGTCTGTCTGTCCGTTTGTCTGTCTGTTGAAATGGTAATCACGCAATAGAGACTGCTCATTTTTACCTAGAATATTCAGCATCTTCCCGAGCAGTTTTGTATTGAAAATGAGCAAACTGGCTTAAAACTAATGATGAAAATGTGAAGGTAGTAGTAGTTATTTCTTAGCCATCTATGGCCCTTTGGGCTCGGTTATTTAATTGAAGAATAATAAATAAATAAATGATCGAAATCTAGTTTAAACTGGATTTCGATGCTAAATACAAATGCAAACAAAAATAAAAAATTCCATACAAATTGGTGTATATTAGTACAATTTCATAGTAGCGGGTGGTGTATAAAATATAATGTAATATTTTTAAGCCAGACACTTAGAGGTGAATTATATTTGAAATTTAACTCGAATTTTTTATTTCACCCTCGATTTTTTTTTTACCACTAAAACAGTTTTTCACCTCAAATATGTTTTTTCACCACAAAAATAAAATGAAAAAATTAGAAATGAATTAAATTCAAAAAAAAAAATGTTTTTTACCTCTAAAATACTTTTTTTCATAATTGTTTCATTTGAATCATCTACACTGTGGAGGGTATGAATAAAAAGTAAAAAAATTGGTAAAACCAAATTTAATGCACGTACTTGCTTTTATTTAAAAATGATCAAAATTTATAAAATTTTTATATACCAGGAAAAATTAATTAAAATTGATCATTTTTAAAAACAAAACATCTAAATTGGACAATTTGTTTATGATATCAATGCATCGAATTCAGAAATTTGTGAAACAGTTATTTTTCTACTAGAAATTAGTATGGATACAAAATTTTATACACCATTTTCAATTGAAACTGAGAACTTTTTAATTGGAACTGAGAAATTCCAAATGAAATTAAAATTTTTATTGTAAATTTGGAAAAATCCAAATGAAACTAAGATTTTTCTTTTCAAATTGAGAAATTTCATATGTACCCAGCAAACCTCGGTAATATGTTGGTATTACGAAACATGTTTTCTGTTACCCTTGCATTACTTCGCAACTTTTGGTATTACTGGCTGCCCATTAGTAATTCAAAATTCACATGTTTAAAAGTTTTATGGTGTAAATAGTTCATTTCTATACAAAATTTAATATAATTAAACTTTTGCAACAAATTTGACAATTTTAAAATAATATTCGATTTAAAAAAGCAAGATTTAAATAAAAAGTATTTGATAACTCTTTACCTGTAAGTGATGAGTTGAGATGATGTTACCGTTGTAAGTAGTTACCTCGGTGGACATGTCTTTGTTAAAATAATAGGGTTTGTAATAGAAAAAGTAATCAGTTACCAACCTTAATTTCTTACTCCCAAACTTATTATCAGGTAATAGAAAGTTTTGCCGGGTAATTGGGAGTTTTTATTTAAAATTCAGAAAATTTCAACTGAAATTTAAATTTTTTATCTGATTTAGAGAAAATTTCAAATAAAAATTAAATTTTGTATTTGAAATTGAGGAAATTCTAACTTAAATGGAAATTTTTCATTTGGAATTGAGAAAATTACAATTGAAATTGAGACTTTATATTAAAATTGAAATTTTCGACTTAAAATTTAGAAATTCTAAACGAAATTGAGATTTTCTATTTAAAGTTGAGAAAGTTTCAAATGAAATTGAAATAAATTTTAATATCCCAACTGTTTTTTTCACATATCTTGTTTAATTTCTAAAGAAAATATGATCTACTTTAAAATTTTCGACACCCATTCAAACTGACTTTAGATGACTCTTATTTATCAAGGTTTTTTGAATAGGAAGAAACGATAGACAGGGCTAGGTAGGCTATTCCTAAAAAATAAATTTCGCGTTGAAAATGACTTTAACTAAAGAATTTGATGGTCATTTAAAAGTCAAAAAAATAAAAAAAATTACTTGATACTTAATTTTACTTTTTTTTATAGTTTTTAACTTTCAGATCCAAACCAATACAAAATGGAGTCACTAGGGAGATACATTGACTAAAAAAAGAATTTTCATATCACTGATTAGTGAAAAGTTGTATGGTGGTTAAGAAGTGAAACCAAAATTTACCGATTTTTAAATTTTCGAAAAGGCATCATCAAAATTTTGATAGAGCAAACAAAATTTTCATAACCTCAAAAAGTATCCTTATATAAAATTTTGAAATTTGTGAATTTAAACGTTTTCAATATGATTTCCTGCGAATAAGTAACCCTAAACCCAATTAAATATCATAAAATCAGCAAGAAAAGTGTATTTTCCAAAATAATCGCGGTTTTCTTTTATGACAAAAATTTTTAGAGTATATTTTTTTTTTTTTGTGGTGTAATATATATTTTGAAATGTGATTAATACAATGGGATCTAAAAATTGATGTAACTTTAAAACAAATCCTAAGAAAAATTTGAATTTTAAATATTTTAATTTGCTTTAACCTACACCCTTAGCATGCTTAAACATCGGCTAACATATACACAATAAATGTTGAAAATATTTTGCCTCAATGCCGAAAATATTTGAAGTTCGTCATATACATAAGCAGTGGCGTACCCGGGGGGGCCCTGGGGGCCAAAGCCCCCCCCCCCCCCCCCGAAATATTTTCGATTTATATTTTATTTTTGTTTTGGTTAGTATGTAATAAATGAATTTATAATATTTTTTTAAAACCATAATTTTTCAAACTAATGATATATTAACTGAAATTGATCTATGGAAACACTACCATAAAGACCATCAAATCCGCTAGATGCTATTCAAGATTGCAACAAGGAACTTTTTCCAAACGTTTACATGTTTTTACATTTACTGATAGTAATTCCGCGGAGAGAAGTTTTTAAAACCCTAAAAAGAGTGAAACATATTTAAGGAATTATATGGGTGAAGCTAGGCTTGGTGCTCTAGCTCTTGCATCAGTGTATCGAGAAAAGCAGGGACCGAAAATAACAGTTATTTCCAAATTTTTAAACAAAAAAAAGCAATTAGAAGTAAATGTCGGAAAACTGTTTCAAGCATACCATTTTGATCCTTATGAACTAGTCTATAATAAAATGCATTGCTTTTTAAAATTAGATTTTTATTTTTTTTTAGCAAAAATAAAAGTTTTTTTTGATTTTTATTTTTTTGAGCAAAAATAAAAAATATTTTTTGATTTTTATTTTTTCGAACAAAAATAAAAGTTATTTCTTAACCAGTTGAGCCACGGTCGACAAAGCGATGACTGTAGCTAAAGTGGAGTTTGGTCACACTACGTACACACAAGTATTGTTTCGATCAGAACCCAATGGACCACAAAATAAGTAAAGTATAACAGTACTTTAGAATAAGCTTTTTTTAAAAAAAATACTAAAGCCTTTTTCAACCGTGTTTGAGAAAGTAGTATTCTTTACAACGTGCTGACAACATGTCGCTGCAGCAAAGTCCCGTTAAATTCTGTATGTACGTCGTTGATTACTTTGCATTGTCATTGTCAATTTTGATCGAAGATAGTGCGGGTTGTCATAATTTGATAAATAAAAATAATAACAATAAGTGAAAACAATAAGTAAAAAACTTGAATTTTTAATGAATTGATTTTTTTAAAATTATTTTTTAAGTGTTTTTCAATTCCAAAAACTTAAATAAAATTTCTTAATAAAAAAAATTAAATAAAATGTGAATTTCTTATATTCAAATATAAGGCCCGATCTTACACATTTTTGTAATTGTCCTAAATTTGTCTGACTATCTTACCTTGAAAAAAAAAATTCTAGGTAAGAGTCACAAAAATGTAAGACAGTCACAAAAATTTCTGAAATCGGGGCGATAATAAAAAAATTTACAAAAGTAGGCATAAGCTAATTCTACAATTGGTAGCATAAGCTTGTTCTAAATTTGTAAGCATAAGCTAATTCTACAATTGTTGACATAAGCTTATTCTAAAATTAGCGGCATAAGCTTATTTAAATATTATTTCAGTAATATTATCACGAGGGTTCCGTTTTGATTTTTCTACAATAAAATTAAAGCGTTTTTCAATACTTTCTAAAGTCTTTTTAAAGCTTAACGCTTATGCTTGCAAGCTTAATATAATATTTTTCTAAAGGGTTTTGGTCCATTGGGAAGAGACAGAATTAACTAATACCAATGCACAATTCATTTCTCAACTAGAATGCTTTTTCTTCTTAATCCTATCTCTTTTTCACAAGTAATTATCACGTTTTATGATGCGCTTTATTCACATACAATAGTTGGATACCAAGTGTAGGTTAGAGATTGAGTCGCCATTAAGCAAGTTTCTTTAAATTTCATGTTAGAAAGTATTTTGCAACCGTCAGATAATGACAATCGTAATTAATTTTTATATTAATTACTGTAGAATATTACTATTTTTGCTCGAAAAAATAGAAATCAAAAATAATTGTAACTTTTGCTCGAAAAAATAGAATCAAAAAATAATTATAACTTTTGCTCGAAAAAAATAAAAATCAAAAAATAACTTTTATCATCTGGCTTTTATGAAAAAAGGAATAATTTTTACGGTCCCTGGAGAAAAGGTTGAACCTGACATTGACATTGACACTTTTGACATTGACACTTTTATGAAAAAAAATCGTTGAATTAAATTTTAAGAGCTTTGTTAATAGTATATAAGGATCTTAATTAATATGATAGCTCACTTTAAAAATCAAAATAAAATTATTTAATTGATACATAAATTTGTTAAATATTTCAAAAAAAAAACTTGTTTGTAGATATAAAAAAATTAAAAAAACAAAGATATGTCAAAACATTTTTGCTTCAAAATTGCTATCATAACTGGGTATAACGTCAATGGTAACTTTCCCATCCAAAACTTATTTAACAGATACAAAATATTAGTGTCCGACCGAACTCATTTTTTTCGGCCGAAGCCGAACTTCGGCCATAATATTAATGTTCGAAGCTGAACTTTTTGTTTTAATAAAAAAAAATATAAATTGTTTTTTTAGATCAATAAATTTAAAACCAAAATTATATGCTTTTCAAACAAAAAAAATTTAAAAAACAAAAATTGGGCCCCCCCCCCCCCCCCCTGAAACAAAATCCTGGGTACGGCCGCTGTACATAAGTACCATTAATATAATTGTTTTCTCAATTTCATTTGGAATTTTTATATGGAATTTATTTCAATTTCAAATTCAAAATTTCGATTTCAAATGGAAAGTATCAATTTAATCAAATGAAAAATGATTCATTTAGAAATTTCTCAATTTTAAATAAAATGTCTCATTTTTATTTAAAATATTCTCAATTTTAAAAGAAATTCTCAATTTCATATGAAATTTTCTTAATTTCAAATGGAAAATCACAATTTCATTAAAAAAAATCTCATTTTCAATTGGAAAGTCTCAATTTCAGTTACAATTTTCTTACTTTCAATTGAAATAGTTTAAACCATTTTCAATTGTATTTCAGATGTTATGAATTGTTTTTCAGAAATGATCAATTGTATTTCATATTTATCAATTGTATTTCAGATATTATCAATTGAATTTCAGTTTTATATTTATTTATTTTTTTCATTATTAGAACATTAAGAAACATCAAATGATGTTATCTTATCAATTGTAGTTCACAAAATATTAAAAGTTTTTCATTAATATTTCTGAAATACAATTTATACAAATACAATTGATAAAATCTGAAATACAATTGATAATTTCTAAATTACAATTGATAATTTCTGAAATGCAATTGACGATTTCTGAAATACAATTGATAATTTCTCAAAAACAATTGATAATTAAATGTTTTACTTTTAAATTTTAAAAAATTAAAACCAAAAGTTTATTTTTCGATCTTTTATCATAACAAATGATATTGAACTTGAATAATCTTGCTCACATCATAACAATTGATAATTTTTAAAATATTATTGAAAATTTCTAAATACAATTGTTAAATCTGAAATAGAATTCATAATTGCTGAAATACAATTGATATTTTCTGAAAATACAATTATTAAATCTGAAATATATCTGAAATTTCTGAAATTCAATTGATAAAACTGAAATACAATTGATAGCTACTGAATACAATTGATAACTTCTGAAATACAATTGCAAATAGTGTAGTGCCAGTATTTTTAAATCTTTAAAGTTCAGTTATATAGTTTAAAAAGCTTACCTCTAATATGCAATATGAACCATTTTTCTTTTTCTTTAAAATTTCCAAAGCAGCAGGTTCATAACCGGGTGCTATAATACCATCTGATACTTCTCGTGATATAATTTTAGGCAGTTACAACATCACAAATATCAGATAAAGCAACAAAATCACCAAATGAAGACATACGATCAGCGCCTCTAGCTCTAGCATAAGCAGTAGCTAATGGCGTCAAAGATTCATATAAATCATCAACCATACAGAGTTTAGCTTGTTCTTTACTCAAAGGATTTCCAACAAGCGGCACCAGCTGGTGAAACATGTTTAAAACTGGTGGCAGCTGGTAGTCCTAAAGACTGTTTCAATTCCTTGACCAATTGCCAACCATTTAAAGCATCACAGAGATTAATAAAACCGGGTGAAGCATTAACTACACGTAAAGGTAAATTTTCCAATTGTGTAAAGATTTGGGCAGGTTTTTTGATGAGGATTCATGCCATATCTTAAATTAAGTTGAGAGACACCATTTGAATACTGTTTACGGAAATAATCGGAAATAGCATCATCATAAGTGGCAGTATGAGTAAAAGCTTTCAAAGCTAAAATTTTGCGAGTATCCAAAGAAGTATCACCATTTTGTTGAATTTCCTGTAAAACTTTGCCATAATCTCCAGCTTCACAAATAACAGTAACACGATCATGATTTTTAGCTGCAGCCCTTAATAAAGTAACACCACCAATATCAATATTTTCCACAGCATCGGCCACCGTTACATCCGGTTTGGAAACGGTATTCACAAAAGGATATAAATTACATACCACTACAGTGATATAATCAAAATTTTGTTTTTGCATATCAGCTTGATCGGAAGATGAAAGACGAGCCAATATGCCACCATGAACAGCAGGATGTAAAGTTTTAACACGACCACCCAACATTTCAGGGGCACCGGTTATATCGGATACATCCTTAACGGTGAGGCCAGCATTACGTAAAGCAGTTGCAGTACCCGCCACTGGCCACTAATTGATAGTCCAAAGCAGCTAAAGTTTTACCAAATTCAATTAAACCAGTTTTATCGGAAACACTTAAGAGAGCTAATGAAAGGAATAGAATAAAATAATTTGATTTGAAATTAATTTTTAGTGTCCGACCGAACAGTTCTTCCAGAAAATGCATTGGTCTGTATTCGGTATTTTAAAGCACTATGGACAAGCTGGAAAAATGTTTATTGGACTGATTATATGCTATTTTGAGTGTCAAATTTGAAGAAAAGTCTGCAGTTAAGCAATGAATTCACTGTTCGGCCTCAGAAAGTTCGGCCAAATCGAAAATAGTTCGGCGGCCGAACTTTTAACTTTATAGCTAAACTTCGGCTTTTCTCTTAAATTTTATACACAAAATCGAATTAAATCGGCTCAACAAACATGTTTTTAATACCAAAATTTGTCATCATTGCCTCTAGATATCAAAAAACCGACAAAATATAGTTTTTTGGCCGAACTGTTCGGTCGGACACTATTAATTTCTTTGAAAAGATTAAGCATTTACAAACATACCAATACGTTTAGCAGCCATTTTTCTTGTTTGATAACGGTTTTTTTTTTAATTTTTAGATTAATTTCAAATTATTTGCCGTTTTATGAGGTCTGTTTACCGCAACTGCAATTGTAAGAATATTTAAATATCTCAGTTGTTTTTAAAAAGTTAATTTGCATCATTCAGTTGTTTAATCAATCAATATTATTGGACCTTTTTAAGTGATAAGGCGTTAATCGTCTACAAAATAATATATTTACATTTTTTTTTTTTTTTTCAAAAATTGCCAATATGTTTACAAGATTAACTTGCCCCAACTAAGAGTTATCAATATTAATTTAAGATTTTAAAACAACAGCTAAATATAAAGGGTCCGCCAAGCCAAATAACTTTTTTTTTGAAAATACTATAAAAAAAAACTACTGAATATTTTCTCAAATTTATTTTTTTATTTGAAAGTACAATCCTTCCGGTTAATAATGGAAAATAATTTCATTCAAATGGCTGCCTCGACTGGCCATGCAGTAGCATACACGAAAAAATATTCAGTAGTTTTTTTTTTTTATAGCATTTTCAAAAAAAAAAAAAGTTATTTGGCGGACCCTTTATATTTTCTATTTTGTATTTTACTCTCCAATTCCCTAATTTATTTTACCGCTAAATCAAGATTTTATTAGGCGACTTAATTGCCAAAGACCGTAGGTTTTTAAGATGAAAATTTAAAGTTTAGTTTTATTACACTATTTCCAGTTGAAAATACGGATTTTTTTAATTGAAATTAGGAAATTCCAAATGAAAGTGAGATTTTAAATAGGATTCGGGAAATATAAAAATATTTTGGTTTTTCGCTTGAAATTGAGAAAATACCAAATGAAAATAAAAGTTTTTATTTAAAATTCAGAAATTTTCATATGAAAATGAGATTTTCTATTTTAAATTGAAAAAATTCTAAATGAAATTGAGATTTTACAATTGGAATTGAAAAAACTACAATTGAAATTGAGAATTTACATTTGAAATAGAGATTTGCCATTTAAAATTGAGAAATACTAAAAGGAATTGAGATTTTAAACTCAATTTCAAAAATCTCAATGTTAATACAGCAATTTCAACTGAAATTGAGAACTTTTTAATTGAAATCGAGACATTCCAATGAAATTGGTATGTATTTCTTATTTGAAATAGGGAAAACTCCAAAGAAATTGAGATTTTCTATTTGAAATTTAAAAAATTTAGAATTGAGAATTTCTATATGCAATTCAGAAAACTCCAAAAAAAATTAAATTTTTTTTTTGAAATCAAGAAAAGTTTTAATAAATATAAAATTAAGAGAATAAATTCTCAATGAAATTAAGATTTTTCAGTTGACATTGAAAAAAATTATATTTGAAATTGATACTTTCCGTTTGAAATTTTGGAAAGTATAGATGAAATTGACATTTTTCTTTTAAAATTGAGAGAGTTCTAAATGAAATTGAGAAAATTTTCAATTAAATTTAAAAAATTCCAAATGATGTTGAGAAAATTCCAAATAAACTTAAGGTTTATACTTTTATTAGAAAAAATCGTTATGCAATAGAAAAACTGCATGATAAAAAAATAGTATAGAGAAATTCAAATTCAAAAAATAAAAAACTTAAAAAATTGAATTATGAAAAAATATTTAGCAAATTATTGTCGAACAAAAAATACGCCGATACAAATATTTTCTTTATATATTTCGATTTTTTTCGTTTGAAATAAAATTAAAAATCTTAATTGGTTTTTCTTTTCTTTATGTAGTACATATTTTAAAACCACACTCCTCAGGGAATAAGGTTAGATCTCAAAGAAAGTTTTTCGAATATCAGTTAAATTCTTAGCAAAATATAACGATTTCTTTTTTTATTGTTTACTCAATACATTTAGAATTTTTCCATTCTCGTACGTAATTTTCGGAATTTCATATAACATTTTTTTTTTAAATTCATTTGGAAACTTTCAATATCAATTGTAATTTTATCAATTTCATTTGAAAATTTTCCAATTTTAAATAGAAAATCTGAATTTCATATACATAGCTTTTTCTCAATTTTAAAAAGAAATTCTCAATTTCATATGAAATTTTCTTAATTTAAAACGGAAAACCTCAAATTCATTTAAAACCCCTCATTTTCAATTTAAAAGTCTCAATTTCAATATTCGCAATTTCAATTTTCAAAAATGTTGTAGCCTCAAAAATTTCCGAGTTTTAAATGAAAAATTTGAGTTTTATTTAGAGTTTTATCAATATCATATAGAAATTCTCAATTTCATATCTCACTTGATCAACAAGAGGGTATTAACTCAAAATTTTTAAAATGTCACTTTTTTCAAGAAATCAACTAACAACATCAATATCTATCTATTGTAAAAATTTCAACGTATTCCGATTAATCTTTCATCTCGAAAACCACTTTTGAAACCATTTCATGATAATATAGTGATTACCTTTATTTCAACAAAAAGGTATTATTTCGAGTTAATACAAAAGTTCAAATAGAAATGAATCGTATATTTTCATAAAAAATGTATTATTTTGATTTGAGCCTTTATTTATGTTAAAAATAATCAAACTGTTTTATTTATATTTGGTTGTATTTTGAGTTGATACTGTTTTGTTGATAAAATTTGTTTTATTCTATAAAATTAAATCGATAAAATTTCAAAAAAATTGTATTAACTCAAAAAATTGATTTTTTTGCAATGAGTGGTAAAATTTAAAATAAAAACAATGTACACTAGAGCCCCGACTTGCGTCGTCCCGATTTGCGTCGTTTCGATTTGCGTCGCTTTTTAAAAACTGGAAAAATTCGATTTGCGTCGTTGCAATTTCAAGTTGCGTCGGACCGAGTTGCGTCGTTTTGACCCCGATTTGCGTCGGTTCGTTTTGCATCGTTTTGATTTCGATTTGCGTCGTTTTGTTTCCGATTTGCGTCGTTTTGATTTCGATTTGCGTCGCTAAAAACGGTTAAATTTTTTACTGCAGCATTGTGGATGACCATTTTAGCATTTGATCGTCACCTGTACGTTAAGAAGTTTACAAATTGGATGAAATAAGGGGAATTCCCTTTTCTTTGTTATATAAGTGGTGCTAAGAACAACTGTCTGGTTATGGTAAGAATTTAGTGTGTGATTCGCCAAAATACCTTAAGGACGTAAAAAATGAGTCAAAGTAAAAGAAAAGAATAAGTTTGGAATTAAAATTGGACGTAATAAAACTTTTAAATCGGGAGAAAAGGCTGTTAATATAGGAAGAGCTCTTGGAATAGCACCTACAACAGTAAGAACAATTTGCAACAGAGACAGTGATAAAATAAATCAATTAGCTGAAATTGTCACAACACTCCAATCTAAACAAGACACTATAGCAAGAAATCCCTTATTGGTTAAGATGGAGTCCCTTCTTCCAATTTGGATAAATGATCAAAATAACCGAAGAATGCCACTGAGCAAGGACGTAATAAAAAATAAATCTCTTTCTATATACTCCGACCTTAAGAAAAATACTGCATCTAGTAGTAACGGAAATTCTGATGATTTCGAAGCCAGCAACGGTTGGTTTATATAATGTGGCATTAAAAGGAGAGTCAGCCCGTGCAGATTCAGTAGCTTCAGAAAAGTTTAAGCTTGAGCTGAAAGCCATAGTTGAAAAAGGAGTGTATTCTGCTAAGTAGATTTTGAATGCGGACGAAACAGGTCTATTTTCTTAATTTATTGTTTTGTTATTTCTTTATAATAATTATAAGCATTTGTTGCAGTAAATGAAATAAATAAAAATGTTTTTTATCAAAAATACAAAATTTTTTGCTTTGTTTTGAATATTTTCCCCAATAAATTAGATTTCAGTGCATTTATATAGAAAAAGGTGATTCGATTTGCGTCGTTTCGATTTGCGTCGCGTTTCTCCGGTCCCCATTAACGACGCAAGTCGGGGCTCTAGTGTATATATATTTTCAAATGGAATTTGCTTGTTATGATATGTTTGAATTTTAAATTCTGTTAAAATGTAGCCATAAACAGTTTTTTGACTCTACTGAAAATTTTAAAATTTTGAGTTAATACCCTCTTGTTGATCAAGTGCGATATAATTTTTTCAATTTTAAATTAGTTATCACAAATTCATTTAACAATACTGATTTTCAATTGGAAAGTCTAAATTTCATTTAAAATGTTGCCAATTTCAACTTAAAATGGTATGGAAAATATGACAATTTTCGCTTTTCGGTAAGTGCTAATTTTTAACTCATTGAGGATACGTTATAGATCCGTTAAACATTTTTTAACTAAACTTTGCCGATATATAGAGAAATATTGGAAGCCAAAGTTGAAATTTTGATAAGACGGAAATATTTTGAAATTTAAGTTTTGTATATTTTATTGAAAAATATTTATTAAAAATAGAGCCCAAAAAGTGTGTTCGTTTACTAGAAAATCTTTACTAGAATACTGTTACTACAATCGGAAAGTGCTGAAAATGCTGTAAATTTATATAGCATATACTATCTAAATACGTCTTGTGACCTAATCATAACCAAAAGTTTGTGGTTTCATGTGCATTTAAATTCGTTACGAAATTTGGAATCGCATTTCTTATGACCCATGAAAATGGTCCAATAAAAAATGCATTAACTTTTGCGAAATTTACTGGCCACTATTTTTAAATATTTTTAAAAAAAAAATGCATATACAAATTTATATAAAAAGAAAACTTAGAACTTTTTTTTTAATTAATAATTTTTGAATATTTTTCAAAAGCGTCTACTCAGGCAACGCTATGCCTGAGTAGACGCGTGTGATAGTCAGCTGGTCAATTTTTATTAATTTCAACTATTTACTTGTTCTTTATTTGGTTTTGCTGCAAAATTATTAAACTTTAATTGCATTTTACTTATAATTTAATCAAATTTTGTTGAATTTGATTTATTGGCATATTTCCACAACATTTTTTGTGCTCTGTACGTGTTTGCTGCTGGTTGATTGAGTTGCTGCTTACATTTGCGTATTGTTGTTTTAATTTTTATTTGCTGAATAACCAACTGTGTCGCCATTTATGTTACAACAGAATTTGTGTAAATTGCTTTATTTATTTTATACATAAGTAACCTCTCATAATTTGTTTCGATGGCTGGTGGAAAGAAAGATCAGTGTGGTACTTGCCAAGCTAAGTTAAATAAGTCTCAACTTAGTGTACAATGCAAGGTCTGCCTTTGTGGTCTCATGCATCCTGTGTGGGACTTGGTAATGATGAAGTTGCAGCTCTAATAAACTTTAAAACCTTGTCATTTGTTTGTAAATCTTGTGAAGCTAATCCACACAATGTTGAGACTAACTCGATTGAGCGTTCATTACGTGACGAACTAACTGACCTCAACAGAAAGTTTGATGCGTTCATGCGCAGGGGTGATGAGGAGCGTATGGCAATTAAGCAAACCTTTACTGATGTAGTCTCTGATCTAAAGAAGGAGATGTCTTCATGCATAAGGGAACTAAAAAATGATATTGTGGATTGTAGCAAGCTTATTAGACAAGTTGATACTTCCACTTCTGTAAAAATTGCTATGCTGGAAACAGAAAACAATGTGCTACACAAAAAATTTAATCGTGCTGATGTGGTTGTGAATGGCTTGCCTAGTGGTCTAAAGAGTCTAACAGACGCAGTTATTGAACTGGGTTCATTTTATAAAGTAACTACAACTCTTCAAGATATTAATCACGCCTGCTATATTAATAACCAGAGGTCTGTACTTATCAAATTCAATAGTGTTTCTCTTCGAGATAGTATTATGCGAGAATATTTTAATACCATAAAAACTAACCCATTAAAACTTCATCATGTTGTTTGTGATTCTTCTACTGATCTGATCGATAAGCGCATTTTTTTGAACGACCATTATTCTCCTGCTGCTGGAAAGTTGAATGGGTTATGTAGAAAGCTGCTAAAGGATAGAATCATCAGAAAATTTAAACTTATAAATGCTGATAAGCCGAAAGCTATCTTAACGTTTTCTGACGGCAGAGAGGTTCAATACGATTTGGCGGAATGTACTGATTTGCTAAACACTGGAGTTACTGATGCTGCTCGTTAAGTCTTTTTTTTTATTATTACTTATGTTTTAGATTTATTATCTTTTATGGTTTTTTTTTTATAGTTTGCCTTGAGGCCTAGCTATGGCGATGGATTGCTAGTAATTACGGTTTTTTGCGTTTTTTTTTTGTAATCTTCGTTTCTCATTAATTTCTTTAAACTGTTTTTCTGCTCGGTTTCGTTATATCTGGGTCTCATGGTCTACATCTCGTTTAATTACTTATAATTTTTTTTAATGAATTTTTCTTTTGATCTCTTTTTTATAATTTTTGTAAATGTATTATTAGTACAATTCTTGATCTCAAATATTGCTTTTGACTGGCTGATAATTATGAATTAGGCTTGATGTTTTTAATTAATTGTTATATATTTTTTAAAATTTTTGTTGATTACTCTTTCAACTTTTCTTGGTTCCCCACTGTAATAGGCTTTTACTTCGATGTCTCGTAATGAAAACATTGGCCCATTAGTTGGTGACAGTTCGTACATAAAAAATGTCTTACAACCACATTTAAATCAATTTAAAGTGGCTCACTTGAACTGCCGTAGTTTAAATCCTAAGATTGATGAAATTAGATATATTTTCAGGCATAATATTTTCGACGTAATCGCTTTATCAGAAACATGGTTAAATAAACATGTCTCAGATCGTTCAGTTGCATTTCCTGGCTATAGAATTATACGTAATGACCGTTTTTCTGGCGATGAGGATCGTCTTATTAGAGGTGGTGGTGTATGTCTTTACATTTCTGACAAAATTAAATTTAAATTGGTTTATAAGGTAACTGATTATAGTGATTGTGAGTCTCTCTTCATTGAACTGTCTTTTGGTAACACTAAACTACTACTTGGTGTGGTTTACTTGCCTGGCGGTAATGTGATGAGTTTTGAGCAGTATCATTGTGATCTTTTTTTGAGATACACCAATATTATAGTGGTTGGTGATTTTAATTGTAATCTTTTCGATATATCTAGATCTGATTTATTTCGAACGGTTTGTATGAGATGTAGTTTATCGGTAATTCATAATTCTAAACCTACTCATTATGATGTGAGTTGGGATTCCATGTCATTGATTGATTTTTTTTTTGCTTAGTAATGCTGAGATGATTGGCTTCTCTGACCAAGTACATTGTCCAGCTGTCTCTGACCATGCTTTAATTTTTGCGGCCTTTACTTTTAATGTTGAGAGTTTGCAGGAGTTTATAGAATTTCGTGATTATAATAACATAGATTGGGATGGACTACTTCTTTTCTTGGATCAATTTGATTCCTCCGATTTTTTTAATACTGGCGATGTTGAAAATAAATGTTCGATTCTATGTTCTTTGCTCGATGATTTATATTCGTATGTTCCTTTGGTAAGGAGGTTACGGTACAATGATAACTCTTGGATGGAATCAAGGGACATTCTTTACGCGAGATCTCTTAGAGATCTCGCTTTTTCAGCATTCAGATCCAATAGGTCTTCAGTTAATTGGAGCGTATATTGCAGGCTTCGTAACAAGGCTAAAAGCGTTATTCGGAGAGAGAAAAGGAAACATTTCTCTGAACTTTTCAAGGGTTTGGATTCTGCTGGGCTATGGAGGGTTCTAAAGGGCTCTGGTTGTGTTGGTAACGATTTAGTGGTTTGTGAGGGTGATGTTGAAGGTTTAAATAATGCTATTCCGATTATAATGATAGCTTTGATTTTGATTATGCGGATTTGGAGAATTCTTTCTCCTTCCAATGCGTTAGTGAGCTAGAGTTACTCGAAGCTCTTAATAGAGTTAAGTCTAAATCGGTTGGAGTAGATGGCATCTCAATTAAATTCATTAAAACAGTTTTTCCTTATATTTCTAATTTTATTCTTGATCTTGTGAATACTATTTTTACAACTTCAATGTTTCCCTCTGCCTGGAAAACTGCACGCGTTGTGCCTATTCCCAAAACTAAAGTTGTCCATGGGTTGATGATTTCAGGCCTATCTCCATACTACCTGCGTTGTCTAAAGTAATGGAACATCTTCTTAAAAATCAAATTCTTCGTTCAACCTCGATGCGAATTTATGAATCGCAGTATGCTTTTCGTCAGGGCCATAACACCACGTCGTTGCTTTTAAAACTAACGGATTCTGTCAGGGAAAATGTAAATTGTGGTAAATTAAGTGTTCTAGTTTCCCTAGACTTTTCTAAGGCTTTTAATACTATCAACCATGTTAGAATGATTTCGAAACTTAAAAATGAATTTTGCTTTTCTGCTTCTGCATGTAAGATGATAATGTCTTATTTGAGAGGCAGGTCGCAATTTGTCAATGCTAATGGTATGATGTCTAGCGTACTTTCCCTTCATTCTGGTGTTCCCCAGGGTTCTGTCCTGGGGCCCCTTTTATTTATTCTTTATATTAATGATTTACCTGAAGTGGTAAACTCCCGATTCTGTAAAACGTTTATATTTGCTGATGATGTTTTTTTACTTTTTGATGGTAATCGTAGGTTTTCTGAGCTACTGGAAAGTAACATTAATGATTCGCTTGATTTAGTTTCACTATGGACTTTTAATAACTCTTTATCTATGAATCCGTCTAAGACTAAAGCTATTGCATTTGGACTTACAATCGCTTTACTAGTGATTTCAATATTTTTTTGGACAGCCAGGAAATTGAGTTTGTGAATCAACTTAAATGTTTAGGCGTTCTGCTTGATGATAGTCTTTCATTTTCATCTCACATTAACTCGATGTGCGGTGGTGTGTGGGGTGCTTTACGCAGGATGTATTCGTCCAACGTATACTTACCTTTCAGCGTTAAACGTAAATTAGCGCATGCTCTATTGATGTCAAGGGTTCTTATGGTATTGAAGTGGTTTCTGGTACAATTGGAGCTAACTTAACTAGACTTAAGCGGTTAGTTAACACAATCGTACGATTTGTTTATAATGTACGTCGCTATGATCATATTTCTGGTCAAGTGGGTAGTTTTCTAGGCTGTTCTTTTGACAAATTTGTTGAATATCGTTCGCTCCTTCTTTTTCATAAAGTTATAAGAACTGGTAAGCCCCTACCATTGAATGAGAGTTTCATCTTTACACGATCAACCAGAAACCCACAGTTAGTCATTCCTAGGATTAGGAAATCTATGTTTGAAAGATCATTTGTAGTTAGGATTGCTCGATGTTGGAATTACTTGCCATATGAACTGCGTATTTTTTCGCATTCGAACAACGTTTTCCGATTAAAATTATTGGAATACTTTAATTGCTTTATGAATTTTAATTTTACTTACTTTTTTAAATTGCAAATGTTATTCATATCCTGTTTTTTTGCGGTTTTGGACTTTGTTGCCAATGATTGGGTGTAACTTTTTCTTTAATAATTTTTGTTGCTATAATATTGCTTTGTGTTTATATTACGGCTGGGGAGCCAATATGTTAGGTTGTTGAGTATAAGGCTGTTAATTTTTAATATTTTTATATTTTTTTATATTTTATTTTTGTAAGATATATTATGTTTAAGACTCTTTCTCAGGAGTATTGCTATGTAATACAGTTTTTGGCCTAGAAGGCTTTGTATTATTGATGAATTAATAAATAAATAAATAAATAAATACAAATTTACAAGTTTTTTTCGGAATATACGAGGGCGGATCAATAAGTCCGTGACTTTTTGAATGAAAGTTTTTTTTGCAAAAAAAAAATTATTTTTCAACATAATCTCCTTTTAGCTCAATACACTTAGTCCAACGTTTCTCCAATTTTGTATCCCTTCCAAAAATAGGATTTTTCGAGGTCCATAAAATAGGCATTTCTTGGCCATATGGAGGCGTTTCTTTTAAAATCCTCGTTAAATCGGTCCAATAAGTTGGCATATATATTCGCCGTTTATTGTTTTTCCCTTTTGAAGGTAATCGATGTGGATTATCCCGCGTGCATCCCAAAAAACTGTTGCCATCACCTATTGGCCACGATTACGTTTATGGTCAATTGAGACAAACGCGGCACCCATCTTGCAGACAGCTTTCTTAAACCCAACTAATCTTTTTAAATCGAAACCGCACTGCCATTTAAAATGCCTATGGCATCAACAATCTCACGCACTTTTACTCTTCGATCGGCCAACAAAATATCGTGGATTTTGTCGACATTTTCGTGTATTGACCTCAGTTGGCCGTCCAGAACGTTCAGCGTCATTTGTATTTGTGCGATCACTTTTTTACCATTGAAATCGATGATGCAAAGTCCCCATAGTATTTATCAAGCTTTTCCTTGGTTTGATTGACGGTTTTTTTTCGCAAAAAATAATGTTTAATGAGCACTCGAAATTCACTTTTTTCCATTTTTAAAAAAACCAACGAGGTTGTATGTTAACAGCTGTTAAACGCAAAGTAAATGACGGAACTTGCTCAAAATTTGACAGTATTCTATTAACAGGTGGTACTTGATGGGAGCAGTGTTGCATTTCGTATAACTATGTGGGAAGTTCAAAAAGTCACGGACTTATTGATCCGCCCTCGTATAACGAACAACTTGCAACAAAATTTGATATACATAGATGCATTTAAAACAGCTATATTCAGCAACCGCTTGTCAGCTTTTGATGATTTAAACGTTATATGATAGCTCCATGCGTCTTATTTTCTATCAGGTACTAAAACATTATAGGTTCGGTTCATATGGGGAATTATAATAAATTTTTAAGTTTGAAGCATGCAATTTTTTCTTTGTAAATGTGATAAATTAAAAGATTAACATGTCATTTAACCATATTTAGATTCATTTTAATTTTAAAAAAATATCAGGGAATTTTCTAAAAGCACTAAACTTTTCTCAAAATGTTGTTTTATAGAATTATCCGAACTATCTTCCGAAAAGCTCAAATATTAAAACTAATTTTCGTCTGTTGTCGATTTCGTTTATTGAAACGCCCATTGGGACTACTAATTGTAACCGTTGTTAATGGATTATTAAAGAATTTTTGTACAGAAGAAAATACTAAGATAGGTTTGTATTCATTAATCAAAATAAAACAAATTTTCAATTTATTCATTTTTTTTATAGAGCGAAGGGGGCATAAAAATGTATAAGTGGAACTCAGAAGAGACATAAAAGGTGTTTTTATACAGGTATAGAACTTTAAGATGGCAACACTTTTTTAATATTATTTTGTCAGCTATCAAGTGATTTATGTTTAGTTTGGTTTGGCATTTCAACATGAATAAACTGACGCCTGAATAACGCTTTCAAATTGTGCAAATTTATTTTGAAAATCATGGATATGTTCGAAATACGTATCGTGCAGGAATTTTGTTAAGCGATGAAGCTCACTTTTGGTTAAATGGATACGTCAATAAACAAAACTGCCGTATTTGGAGTGATGATAATCCTCAAGTGTATGTTGAGACATCGTTACATCCAGAAAAACTGACATTTTGGTGTGCTTTATTGGTCCGTACTTCTTTAAAAAACGATGCTGGTCAGAACGTTACAGTCAATGGTGAACGCTATAGAGCCATGATTACTGACTTTTTTCGTTCATCAGTTGAACAACCATGATGTGTAGGAGCTGTGGTTTCAACAAGACGGCGCAACATGTCACACAGCTCCTGCCACAATTGATTTATTGAAGGAAACGTTTGAGAACCGCATAGTTTAAGTTTTCGGACCCGTGAATTTTCCTCCAAGATCGTGCGATTTAACGCCGCTGGACTATTTTCTGTGGGGATATGTGAAGTCGCTAGTCTACGCCGATAAGCCCGAAACGATTGACCACTTGGAGGATAACATTCAACGCGTTATTGCCAATATACTGCCACAAATTTTGGAAAAGGTCATCGAAAATTGGACCTCCAGATTAGACTACGTCCGAGCCAGCCGTGGCGGTCATATGCCAGAAGTCATATTTAAATTATAATGCCAGAAGATTATCTTTCGAATGAAGTAAATTTCATGTCAATTTAAAAAAATTCATATTTGTTTTATTCCATTTCAAAGTTCTATACACCCTTCATCTCCAATATATAGTGGCTCCATTTTGTATTAGCTTGGATCTGAAAGTTAAAAACTATGACCAAAAAGTAAAATTAATAAAAAAAAAAATTTTTTAATTCGATCAAATTACGATTTAAAAATCGTTATTTTCTATACAATGAATTTTGTAAAATCGTCAATCGTCATTTTATTATAAGGTCCATTCGTTTACTTTTCCAGTAAAATCCAGTAGATGAGTAAATTTTGGGCAAAATGAAAATGTTACTATCAGAACTGGCTCTTGCACAAAAAAGTAAACGAACCAAGATATATTTATATAGGTAGTCTCACTAGAACAACAACTACAACAAACAACTACAAACAATACAAAAACAACAGGCATTTTGTTGTTGGGTACAGTACAGTAAGGTGTCAAAACCATGTAAGAAATGTCAAAAACAGGTAAGAGGAAGATAAACAGCTGGGCTACTAAGACTACCTATATAAATATATCTTGAAACAAACGGAAAATTGCAAAAACTTGCAGGTTAATTCAAACATATGAGCGCTAAAAAGCTTAGTGTTGTAAAATATGTGTTATTTAGACTACCCAGTATATATTGTTTTTGGTACTTGATGCATTGCATTTTAATAATCATAAATTCGTAGCAATTGTATTTATTAAATAAACTTTTGTGGAAGCTTTTAGACTTGTTTAGTTTGTACATGACTTTTAATTTTGTTTCTAGTTAAATAACATACGAAAATACATGAATACTTGATTTTTGATATTCGGTACCCTGAATAATATGCAGTAAGAAGTATTCATATATTCATTAGCTTTACATCTCTAATATATTAATGTAAATAAAAACAATTAACACAGATATTAGAAAACTGATAAATTGTGTTAAGCTTCAGTTATGCGAACGTTGCTGTATCCGTAACGGACCGTATCGTAATGTA
>JAEKOY010002586.1:0-11019 GCA_021234595.1 Delia radicum | reverse complement strand
AAATGTTTTTTCCGTCAAACATTATTATTCGTAGTGGTTATTTTTTTGTGTTCATCACACTTAAACATTTAAAACGCGTTTTTTACGTTGTGGTTGGCAAAATAAAGAAATAGTTTTTCTGCATGTTATCAATCTTTATTTTTGCATTAGTTTTATGGAATTTCACTGGAATGCAATTATTTATAAAATTCAATGAAAAATTTTTTCACTTGTAATAATATGACTAAACACTAAGAACGTTTTACGAATAGTTTTATTCCATTCCATAAACACAAGATTAGATTAGATTAGATTATAGTGGCACTATGCACCGCGACCAGAAGTTGGTATTTTGTGCTGCCAGCGAATACACCCTATAGGTTCAGGCTCCCTACGAAGCCAATATCCTACCAGGGTTAACAGTTCCAAACGTCCGATGGCGTCACTATTCGACCACCAAAATAAACGCACCCTCTGTCCGAGAGCCTCGGACATTTACAGAGAACATGCTCAGAGGTCTCGGGTTCCAATTCACAAAACCTGCACGTATCCGTAGAGGATCGTCCCATCTTGTACAATTGATACCTAAGGCCACAGTGTCCTGTTAGGTAACCGTTACGGTCCTTAGTTCGCCCCTCGTCATAGACAAGAGTTTCCGCAATCTCTCCCCAGAGGGAGATATAAACAGTCTCGCCTGTCGCTGCCCAGGCGATCTGGGCCAATATGCCCCAACTCCGACTCCCTCCTTCTTCTGACCTCTCTTGACATACGATTGGGTACGCCACAGAAGGTTCGGGCCAATGAATTGTAGACGAGCTCCGCAGTTGGCTAAACACTCAGCCCGTTCGTTGCCCTCATGCCCCTCATGGCCTGGAACCCAGCCCAGTGTCAAGGAGTTGTTAAGTCCTAGACGCATTTAGAGAGTCGATACAATTCTTAACCAGACCAGACGACACATCTTGAGCCTCAAGGACCAAGTGCCGCCTGGCTGTCAGGTAGATGTAGATCGTGGCCTCCGTGTCCTCCTCCGCAGACACTCTTCCACACAGATACAGATAGCAAAGACCTCAGCCTGAAAAACGGAGGAATATTTGCCCATGGGCAGAGCACGCTGAAATCCGGTCCGACGACACCCGCCCCGTATCCATGTTCGACTGTTTCGAGCCATCCGTGAACCAGACCTGTGCACCAACCTCCGGTACCCAAGATCCAGTCAACACGTGCTCCTGTCGAAAATCACAACAACAAAGTGCCTCACAATACCTGCACAGGCAGTATCTTGTCACTGACCCTAATAACCGGGTCATCAGCGAACATTTTCGCAATCTCAAGATGCCCCTTCAGATCCCCACTCCTCATGCTGCCAATCTCCCGCGCCTTAGGGATCCCATGCACGCGTTCTCCTTTACAGAAATATGCAAAGGAGGAATACCCAGCATGACTCCAATGGCATCAGTCGGACATGATTTCGAGGCACCAGCGTAAACACAACAAAATCTGTTTGAAATATGGACAAACAGAACAGAAAATCGCTTAGTTTGGTCTCTCATCGAAAACTAGTATTTTAAAAATTTTCAAAATTCGAAAATTTGAAAAATAAATTAATTTTTCATTAACCCTTTCACTACCGAATGTTTGTTAGTGAATATATTTCTTTTTTGACTTCGGATTCTTACAATATTGTCAATAAAATCAATCAATACAATCTTGTTATCATAATTTAAATTTAATTTCTAATCTGGGTCTATTTTGCCCCCGGGCCACTAAGGCTTAAAGTTTTTTTTAATAAAAGTAAAGATAACACTGCGCAACTCGAAAAATAAAAGAAAAGTTTAATGGTCTTCTACCAGTTTTTCACTTAAGGGCTAGATTTTTCGCAAATTTGCATTATAGTTGCGAGTTTAATTTTAAACATCAATTTTTTTAAAAACAAATATTTTATATTAGTTGGTTAATAAAGTTCAGCATTAACAAGTAAATCCGCGTTTGCACAATTTTTCATAAAATTTCGGAATCGATAAAAATAGTTTTGTGCAAAAGCAAAAAAGACAAATCTGAATTAGTTCTTGTAAAAAAGAAAACAAAAGTCACGTTCATTGGAAAAAACGCGAAATGCGCATAATATTTATATAACACTGAAAATTAGAATTATTTTAGTTCGAGGACATACTCTATATTTCTTTATTAGAATATTGACCTAATAAATAATCTATAGAGTTTTTGTTCTAAATTATCATTCATCACTTTCAGGAATGTGTGTTAATAGATCTTTTTCGGGAATTTCTAGGTTCCCATCATCAGAAACACGTTTTGATAGAAGTGGCAATCCCATGCAAAACATCAAACATTCATATAACCTAGTTTTCCCACTAAATGAGAACTTAGATATGAGCTCGAAGTTAAAGATTATCACCATTGATCAAACATAAATTGAAAACTTGTTCGTTATGTGCAAGCTCTACCTTTGGGAGATATACAATACACGCTTCTTGTTTTATTCTCCTTTTTATTTCACACGTGTTTTGTTTTGTTTAAAAACAAGAAGTTGATATAATCTTTATTAAAAATAAAAATTATGTTTATTAATAAATTTGAAAACAAAACTATAGATTATTTGTTAGGACATATCCTAATAAAGAAATATAGAGTATGGCCTCTAACTTGAATAATTTCATTTTCATTGCACAATTAAAGGTCGAATAAACCAGGGACCGAAAATAACAGTTATTTTAAAATTTTTATACAAAAAAAGCAACTAGAAGTAATGTCGGAAACTGTTTCAAGTATATAATAAAATGCATTGCTTTTAAAAATTTTGCTTTTTTTTTTTTTAGCAAAAATAAAATTTTTTTTGATTTTATTTTTTTGAGCAAAAATAAAAAATATTTTTGATTTTTATTTTTTCGAGCAAAAATAAAAGTTATTTTTTGATTTTATTTTTTCGAGCAAAAATAAAAGTTATTTTTTGGTTTTTATTTTTCGGGCAAAAGTAAAAGTTATTTTTGATATTTATTTCAATTTCTTGAGTTGAAATTCCATAAGTTATAAATTTTTAAATTTTATAACGAATAAATAAAAAATAACGCAGTAATTTGTATGAACGAAATATATAAATTTTATGGTTGTTTGTAATATTTTCGAGTTTTATAATCAGTAAAACTTATTTTAATATGACGATTTTTTTGAAGAATTCTTGTTTTAAAAATGACGATTTAGTTTCTAAAAATTTTGCGCACTGCTCGTACAAATATAGATGTTTGTCTTGTAGGTAGATACTTAAAAAATGTATAATAATACATATTATTACAGTTATCACAAAAAATCAACATTGCAAAATATTTGCTGTATATCTATCATCACTGAAAAATCATAATAACAAAGCTAATAATTATTATTATTGGTAAAAAAAAAATGAAAACCAAAAATTACTTTTATACTTGCTCGAAAAAAAAAAATCAAAAAATAACTTTATTTTTATTCGAAAAAATAAAAATCAAAAAAAACTTTATTTTTGCTCGAAAAAATAAAAACCAAAAAATAACTTTTATTTTTGCTCGAAAAAAAAAAAATCAAAAAAACTTTATTTTTGCTCGAAAAAAGAAATCAAAAAATAACTTTTAATTTTGCTCGAAAAATAAAAATCAAATAATAACTTTTACTATTGCTCGAAAAAAATAAAAATCAAATAATAACTTAAATTTTTGCCCGAAAAAATAAAAATCAAAAAATAATATTTATTTTGCTCGAAATAATAAAAATCAAAAAATAACTTTTATCATCTGACTTTTATGAAAAAAGAAAAAATTTTTACGGTCCCTGGAATAAACATAATTTTTATTTTTAATAAAAATTATATCAAACTTATTTTTATGACACCATAGCGAAAAAGGACGACCATAAGATCATATATGATGAATTTCATATCAAAACCTATAAAAAACGCGCATTTTGAACCCGACCCTCACAGAATTTGATGAAATTTTTCATACAGCTACATTTACTTATACAAACACAACTCATATTTAGAAATTGCATTTTGGAATATGTGGGCGTATCAAGGTATCGAAGTTTTTCAAAAATGACGATAATATGTTCTTTCAAGCTGTGATTACTACGGAATGGCTGAACCGATTTCAAAGTTCTTGGTTTAATTAAAAAAGTATTTGTAATATTTTTTTTTAAAAAGTATTGTAATAATTTTTTTTTAAAAAAAGTATTTGTAATAATTTTTTTTTAATAAATTTCTTTATGAAAATCTACTTGTGTCTAATTACTTTGCCCAACCCGGTAACCATATAAGTAACCAGTTACTTTACCCATTACAAGGTAATGAGTTCACCCATTAATTTTAGGCCCATCGCCTGTAAAATTAATCAGTAAAGTAAGGTGTACTGTAAAGCGTAGAGCCCCATGGCGATACATTACTTTACCCATTATTTGATAATGTGTGGTTTTGCTGGTGCTCAATCTTAAATTTAATCATGATTTACGTTTTTTTCGGAAGTTTTATTACGGAATTGTAGTCGTATTAAGATAAAAATAACGCATAGTAATGCCTAATTGATTTCATCAGGGGGTATCTGCGGTTTTTCCGAGTTCGAAATCTTTCAGTTTTTATACGACTTTCCGAAGAGCTTTTTCTATATATATCAAAATTTCAAAAAATGTGGAACTTTGGGTAAATTATATTGTCAATATGGGTATAACAATTTTTGTTTTCTTGAGAACAAATGTGTGCAAATAAATATGGTTTTCGCAAATTAAATGTAAATTTTCATACAAAAACTAAACAAATAACTCTAAGACAGCAGTTTTTCTCTGTAAATCGTAAGATTGGGCAGCTAAAAAAATCCGTGCTTTTTTATCCTCAAAGTTCATTAAAATCTGCTAGTTCTGGGAAAAAAGTTTCATCATATTGATGAAAATGTTTCATTAATCGTTTGTCATCAATATTCATAATATTTTTGAAGTTGTTATAAATACGACGACGAGCTACATAAAAATTGAGACAAATGTTTCATAGGTATTCATCATTTCATAAAAAAGTTTCATAAACTTTTGCAAATAATTTTATTTATGATAAATTAATTTTATTTATTATTGATAAGATTATGCCAAAACATATTTTTTATTTTTAATGTACAAAGAGCTCCCAAAATCCATTATTTACAAAAATAAAGCAGATCAAACATATTAGCTAGGTTGATTCTAATATTTCGATCAGGCTAAAGATCTTATAAGGACACGAAGTTTTAGCAAAGTGAGAGCCTACTGAATAGGCAGAGCTTTAACAAAAACACCTATTGATCATTAATTTTGCTCCATTCTTGTCTGCTTAGTAATCACACACGTGGCTATGGTCTTTGGCTAACAAGCATCATGATGTTACTAAACTTTGAGGACCAAAAATGTTCTATTTATATAATAAAAATTTTTGGTTTTACTCTGGCTCAAGTATATTTTTTACAGTTTTAATAATTTTTTTGTTTTTGTATACATCGAGATTATTTTAATGTTATTTGTTTTTTATTTTAGGCATATACTCATAGAATTTACAAAAAATGTTAATGACTTTGTTGAATTGACAAAAATCGATATTTTTTAAATTTATCTAAACGAAATCTATACCATTGAAAAGGTTTCTAAAATTAAATTTTTGTTCTGAATATTCATTTGAATTTACAAACATCGATTGAAATTTTAATTTTCCATTTTAAAATAAAATATATTTTTTGTACTGCGGTTTCATTTGTAAACTCAAAAATAATTTTAATTCTGGAACATCAATTTAAAATCGGAAATTTCATACTAATTTTCACTGGTGTTTCTGAATCTTAAACTGAATTTTCTAAAATTACAAATTGTGTTTTTTACTAAAACTATTTTGCTGTGTTATATTAAATGGAATTTTTTGAACATACCTAAATTTAAATTTTCTTAATTTTAATTAAAATTAACTGTAAAATTTCAATCCAAAAAGTAAACAAAACTTTCCAATTGTGGTAAAAATAACTAAAAGTTACTAATACTTAGAAATTTTTCGCTGATTTTAGTAGTTTTATTTTAATTTTAGTTTTCTAAAAATGTACTATTTAGTAAAAAATTTGTTTGATTTTAGCAACTCGATTACCACTAAGAGTTTACTAAAATTTTACTAAATTTTGGTAACTTTTACTAGTAGTAGTAGTAGTATTCTTTATTTTCATTTCAAATTAGCAATATATTGTACTTTTTAATTTTAATATAAATATTTTAAGAATAATTTGTAAATCCAACTTTGACTCTATGTCGTCCAGTCGGTATACTATTTGATAATTACTTTACACATGAATAGATTAATTTTTATACATTAAATTCAGCTATTAAATAATTTCGATATATTACACATGTTTTGATATAATTTGCCAATAACTTCCAAGAGTGTGGTTTACCATCTAATAAATTTATTATTTCCTCTTCACTTAGTACAGTTTTTCCAAAATTTGAAGCCCTAAATCCCTTAAAGCGTAACAACGACCCATAAAATGTTCTATGTCTTCTTTTTCTCTAAATTACAAAGTGAGCATAAAATTGAAGTATTGTTATTAAAATTATTACCATTTAGCTTTATCATATCACTTCTTGCCTTAAATACCCATGTTATATCTTCAATCTTTGTGTTATCGGTCATATATTGGCCCCTGCAAGTGGATTAAGTTTTCTAAAAACTCTACTTGTTTGGTCTACTTGTGCCAGCTCATTTTGCTTATATTAGTTCTTAACGCATTCAGTAAATTACACGATTTGTGTTCCATTGTTTTTGTTAAGATTCTGTGCCCATGACAGTCCATAATCTGCACTTATACTGTTAGATCCTTAACCCAAAGTAGTTGCTGCTGTTCTAGGAGTTTAGTGAACTGATTTGGAAGTCTATGTTGGTTGTATTCAAACTTAGTCCTAGAAATATACCTTAAGTGTAGGTCTAGTGTGTACAGATGCCCGTTTTCCATCCCAGTTTCTAGCATAAGTATATAGGTTGGTGTAAAGCTGGGTAGTTTCAAAATTTTCTTTATAAAAAACAGCTGCAGCTTATCAACCTCTTCAAAAAGTGAAAATCCCCATACTTGAGCCCCATAACTTTGAACAGCTCTACTGACTGCCAAAATAGTTTCCATTAGATCTTAGCGATATATTAGATTTATTGAGAAAGTTGTTCCAAGTAATATTTATGCTATTTTTCGCTGTAATGGTTCTATTTTCCACATGTTTTCTAAAATCATTGTGGGAGACAGTGTGACGCCTAGGTAACAATACTCGGAAACTATTGTATCTCTTCTCCATTAAAATACCATTTTTCCTTTCGTGACAATTTTCCACCTTTTCTAAATACCATAATTTTTGACTTGCTTAGATTTACTTCAACGTCCCACATTTTACAATATTCTTCTAATTTATGAATCATTTTCTGCAAGATACTAACTTCGTCTGATAGAATAACGATGTCATCTGCATATAACAGTAGACGAATATTCAAGTTTTCAATGTTTATCCCTCCTTCTAAGTGGTCATGTAAGTCGTTCAAATATAACGCAAACAGTAACGGGGACAAAAGGCATCCTTGTTTCACACCTGATACCGTTGAAAAGGGGTCAGATAGCTCTTGGCCTGTCCAAACCGCTGATTTTGTGTTTTTATACATATTTTCAATAAACTTTACTGTTTTGGACGAGATGCCTATTGTGTGTAACTTATATATTAGAGCATTTCGTGAGACTTTGTCAAATGCGGCTTTAAAGTCCACAAAGAACGCATACGTTTTCTTCTTCCGTTGGCGATTTAAATGAACTATTGCTGTAAGGTTATATATGTTATCGACCGTTGAGTATTTTTTCGAAAGCCGGCTTGATATTCATTCAAATATTTGTGGCGTTCAACAAAATCAGACAGTCTGTTAGTAATTAATCCCACCATTATTTTTGGTAAACAGTTCATGAAAGAGATTCCACGATAGTTGCTTGGTATTAAAGAGTCACCTTTTTTATGTATCGGATAAATTATACTTAAAATAAACGCATCATCTATTTTACCACTATCATACATAACGTTACATGTTGTTGCAATTTCTTCGATTAATTCATCTGGAGCATTTTTAAAAAATTCATATGGTATACGATCGTCCCCTGGTGCTTTATTATTTTTGGCTTTTAGCAACACGTCCTTTATTTCGGCTGTTGTTATCACTCTATCTAAGAGACTATCTTCTTGATGCAATAAGCGTATTGTATGTTATTGGGTTTGTATAGGATTCAAAAGCTGTTGAAAATACGTTTTGAGATTTTCGGCCGGAGCCAATATACTTTGTAAATTATCACCGTAACTGATTTCTTTTTCGATTTTCCACCAATCTTTACTATCACTGACTCTTTCTAACTTTTCATCTAAACTCTTAAGTACTTTAATTTTTCTTCTTGACACACTTCTTTAAATTTTTTGTTGGCCTTTAATATTTTTCTTTATTTTCATAACTCTCTTTTTTTCTATATTTTCGTAGCCATTTGAAAGATGTTTTTCTAGCATTGTAACATTTAGCATTGAACCATTTTGTTTTTGTTTAAAATGTTGACCTTCTTTAAACACTGTCTGATATGTATCATTAACTACTTGAGCAATATCTTTAAATTCCAACATCTCCTTTTCTTGTTTCACTCTTTCTAGGACTGTGTATATTAGTCTGGTATTGAAATAAGTAAACGTTTTTCCATTTTAACTTTGGTAGTAAATTGGGATTGCTGCTACATTTATTGTTAACTTTGATATGTAAAGATAAGACTATTGGAAGATGGTCCGAAAAAAAATCTGATTTTCTACTGTAAAATTCGTAACTTGACTAAGAAACCCTTGCGATACTGCACATACATCATTAACAGAAGAACCACTCCACTCATAAAGGTGAAATCTCCATTCTCATCACCAACCGTCATACCATTTGTTATCACCAATCCATAATCGCAACAGAATTTTATAAAAGTTCGGCCTCTACTGTCTACAAAAGTGTCTTTTGATCTTCTTTCCTCATTAAGTCCACTGATATTGGTTGAAGAATATCACTAACATTATTTTGCAACGTACCTATTCTTACGTTCAGGTCACCAATTAAGATGGGGTTGTTTAAATTGCATTCTTTAAGAGAAAATCCAATTTTTAAACTCCTGTTTCCATATTGCACCTCTTAGATAAATTGGTATAATTTCAAATTGAGTGACCTTACTTTTACATTAATAATTACAATTTGTTGCAAGTTAACGTATGAGCAATTAACACCAAAATTACACAAATCTTTTTTCACTCCCAAAAAACTACCTCCAATTGCTCTTCCATAAACACTTTCTCTTGTTGCTGGTATCCAACAAAGCTCATAACCACCAAAATACTTATTAAAATTTTAGATTCCTCGTGAATAACATGGGTTTCAAATAAAGCAAAAATATCAAAAGACATTAAATAGTTAAAAAAATCAACATTGAACAATTTATTTTCAATCCATGAATATTGTATGATAATAATTTAAGGCTTCTAAAATCTTCTAAAACTGTACTATTACATATATTGCTGATATCTAGTTTTTTTATTTATTTTTTCTAACAATGCATCATAGCTTATGTTAACATTATTAATTTTTTCTTTATAAAGACCAGTTAATACCTCATATCCACACTTTTGTCCACACATTAATTTTTGTTTGTGTTCCATATCATCCAGTTAACGCCAACCTTAATAGAATCGTTTTTAACAAAAATTCTATATGTTTTATCGGTATCTAATATGTCTGTTTTTAGCTGCATCATAACCTTTCTATCCTGTGCCTACTCTCATTCAGATCTTTTTTCTACTTTTATTTTTGAACCTTCAAATTTTTCAAACTTTTAAAAATTTTATTAGCCATGGCTTCCTCCTTCATTTCAGCTATCACACTTATCTTTTTATCGGTAGTGTAAAGGACCCTTGCTGAGATAATTTCAACTTCCGGTAGTTTTATATTTCTTTGCATATTTTTCAACTGACGATGTTGGTGTTCCTTTCTGTTCAATACCTCTAAAAATTACGTTCTTTTTTCTAGCTTGATTAACGATACGTTGTAATTGTTGATGATCTTTTGCATATCTTTCCTTAACTGATCAATTTCCTCTCGTAATGCTATATTTTCTTTTTTCATTGACTCATATTAACATTGACATCTTCTATTTGATGTTTAATTTCTTCAACATCTGTTTTGGTAGATATATTTTTAGCTTTTCCTCCATTATCTCCTCCATAGAGTTTTTCATCATTGCATAAGTCTTTAAGAGCTACATTGCCAACCAAGTCATCTCTACCATTTGCATATGGGGATGTTTCAATTAATTTACGTTTTGCTTGTTGGGTAGCATCACTAGTAGAAACAGATTTGTTGGTAGGTGTGCGTTCCATACTTTGGTGTATTAAAAATGAAGGTAATGCAGTTTTCGCGTCAAAAATATTATAACAAGCAGCTTTTATATATGGCAGCTTTATGTAAATGGTAATATGGCAGCACAACAAGTTTACCAGTATTTTGCGGAAAAAAGAAGCAGCTGATATTGTTTATTGTAATATTATTGTGAAATAATGTTGAAAATGTTGAGTGATTTTTTTTTTTGTAATATCTATTTGGTTTACTTTCCAATAGAATAAAATAAAGTAAAAAAGTTTTAAAAGTGTAATAATTATAATTTAGTGAACCAATCCACTATTTACACTTTTCACACATCCAATATTTTAAATGTCTTTCTGAGAAAACGTTTGTGTTGCAATCGGAACTATTTAAGTAAGTTTTTTGTCACAAATTTACAGAGCTCAATTAAAACACGTCTACTCTCGTGTACAATATTTAAGATAACTTTTACTAATTGGTTTTACAAATTTTACTTTACTAACAAATTACAGTAACGTTTGCTACAATTAGCAAACAGATCTGCTAGCCTAATATTACCAAAATTTTCTGTAACAATTACAGTTTTTTTTGTAACTTTTACAAAACTTTTT
>JAEKOY010002585.1:0-11025 GCA_021234595.1 Delia radicum | reverse complement strand
AAAAATAAATATTCTGAAGGAACGCAATGTTCAAAATCTTGAGTTATAAGTTTAAAAAAAGATATGCGTAATATTAGAAAAAATTTAAAATCATTTGTAATTGTGTTTTGCAACGCAGTGTATGTATACAGTTTTAATTTTACAAAAAATTATGTTAGTTTACAACAATTGTGAATATTTCATGAATATGAACATTGGAGTTAATCTGCAAAACAGAATTCTCTTTATTTCTGTTAAAACTTTGAAGGTTTGCTGATTTAAGGACTTCAAATGTGTTGCTTGGTGTTCTTATTACTTTTGGATTAACAAAAAATTTCACCACATCGGAGTTATATCTGCATAACAGGATTCTATTAATTTCTGTTGTAACATTATGATTTATTAAAATCGTATATTCAGGTTCCTGGATGTCAAAATGTAAGGTTTTACTGTCCCAGAACTGGTTCTGTAACTGGCTCTAGATCCGGTTTTAAAACGGTTCTAAAGCAACCGGTTCTTGTTTGGACAATAGGCCAAACTTCATACAAAAATAGTCGGTTGTAGAACATAAGTTAGAACCTATAATACTCTAAAAGTTGTTCTGCAACCAGTTATTTGGAATTGACTATTTTAGTGGGTTACTAACACAAGATTCAAATATGAAAAATGGCTTAAATTTCTAAAATCGGTGTTGCAAACTATGGGAAATATAAAAAAACTTAGTTTTATTAAAAATACAATTCAGTAACTAGTTGGTAGCATGCTGGCTTATCAGTGCGGGGGTCGTGGGTTCGATTCCCACCAGAGGCACTGGTATGTTTCCGCTACAACGAGCCGAAAGCCATAGAAGCTAGTGCTCGGTTAAGTAATAGGATATAATATGTAACTATATGATTATTAATTAATAAACAAATTAAAGAAAAACCGAAAATTTAAAAAATGCTCAAAATAATTTTTTTACAAAAATACGATCATAATATCAAAAATGCAAAAACAATATGTTAAGAGCAAAATAAGCAATACATTCCCTAGCAAATCAATGCCATAATTCTCCAGTTGTTTCGAATGGATAAATATCTAATAATTTTTTTCAATTCGACGCCCAGGAAAAACACAATATAGTATATTTCTGGTTTACCTGGCTAAGATCAATAAGCCGATATAAATTTATGTTCAAAAGCGATAAAAATGTTTTGTAAATCTCAAGGATTAAGGTTTTATATTAAAAAAGAAGAATTTTTATGATCCTTGCAAGGTCATTAAAGTATCCTTTAATATTTGTGCAATAATTATATGCCAACTAAAATGCATAAAAAAATTAAACGCCTTTTTATTTATAGGACACATTAAATTTTTTGGCTCCACATTTCAAAAATAATATATATCTTTCTATAAGGATATGGGATTTTAGAGATCCATATTCAAAACGAAAGTATAATTCGCTCTATAGTGGTATAACCACTTTTCAACCCATCTAGCACTTTCTAGCACTATTTAATCAACGATCTAGCAGCTTTCAACGTTCACTTCGCTTATGGCAACACTGATGGCTGTGATTAAGTAGTTGCACTCACGCATGCCACAATTGTGTTATTTGTGGTTAAGCCCATTGTAACTTACACCAATATCAACTTCATAACATCTACTAACTAAACTGAATGGACAAAATTAGAGATGTCACGCCATTCTACCGACTACCGATTCTTATTCGTTTTAAACCGAATACCGGATATTTGCCAAATATTTCTTTCATACATCTTCTTCTTATATATAAAATTCTCGTGTCACAATGTTCGTTCCCGTACTCCTCCGAAACGGCTTGACCGATTCTCATGAAATTTGTGAGCATATTGAGTAGGTCTGAGAATCGGCCAACATCTAAAATGGGCGTGATCGGACCATGGGTGTGTCAGCTCCCATACAAAGTAAATTTTTAATATCATATATCTACAGTTCTATAATAGCCATAGTCTTAGAAATTTGTGCACGTTGATTATTTGTTAATGTGAATAGTCATGGAAAAAATGGGCATGATCGGACCAGTGGGCGTGTCAGCTCCCATATAAAGTAAATATTTAATATCATATATCTACATTTCTATAATAGCCAGAGTTTTAGAAATTTGTGGATATTGATTGGATTATGAATAGTCATGGGAAAATTGGGCGGATTATACCAGTGGGCGTGGCAGCTCCCATACAAAGTGATATTTAGCTTATATACAAAATTAATATTAATATTAAATATCTAGGGTTCTATATTAGCTATATAGCCTTCAAATTTTGTACGAGTCCATCAATTACAAATATTAGTAGTCGAACTGAAAATGGGCGGAATGGGATAAATGGGCGTACCAAAAGGCAAAAAAACAAATAAGCATTAAATAAATCATCAAATTTTTGCAAGGTTATTTAATAATTCTTTTTTTTTTTGAAAGCCGTTGTCATGTTTTTCAAAACGAGATATCAAACTCTTAAAATCGGTTATGTAGTTCCGAAGATATTTACAAAAAACCTATGTTAATCTTCAAGATATGTTTACAACGAACACAACAGCCTCATCCGTCTATTCAAAACAGCCCTAGACCAGATGCCGACAGATGAATTTACGGTTGTGATAAGAGCTGCCAGACAGCGGCTGTGAGCATGAGCGGCGCTTTAATGCACCGGTATAGGTGACGCCGCAGTTGTGTATGGCAGTTGTTTTTCAGCTATTCATTTTTATACTTCAGCAAATAAAAGGCGATAGAAGGACAAAGAGGCGTTGGGCTTCCCATGAAATTACAAATTTTAAAAATGATTTACTAATAGTGAATTTATTTTTTAATTATATATTTGCGTAAAAAAAATGTCTTGATTTGAAGAATTAATTACAATTAAAATTTGAAGGCAAAGCAACGTTTGCCGGGTCAGCTATTTTTCTTATAAATTTCAGGTAAAATTACACTATACATTAGATATAGACAAAATTAAATAGAAATAATAAAATGTTTTATGTTGAAAAATCATCCTAAACCAATACAAACATCCGTGTCTGTCGGTTAATAAAAAAATATGATGTGAAAAACTTGATTTTCCTCTCAATTTTTTTTTAGCTGTTTTACTTTAACCGAATAATTATGTCGAATAGTGCTACTGTTAGCATTCCGCCCGAATAGTAAAAATATGCCGAATATACTGAATACCGAATAGTAACCGAATATTTGTGACAAACTCTAGACAAAATACTTCGTATCATACATAAAAGCGCATGTCAACATTCGAAATATAAATATGAATAAGTACAAACATATGTGAAATACACTTAGCGAAATATGTTAAAGGGAACAATTCCAACTTTAAAATTTAATAGTTTGGTAGTCTAATAACATTGAACTTGAACAATATCAAAAACGATGATTAATAGGTTGTCCCCGAAAATTTTTTTTTAGATTTACCTAACGCAAGAGCTCCTAAAATTTGCGTAATTGATCGTAGATTACCAAAATGATTTTAAAAATAAAACGAAACTATATCTTTAGGGGTCTACCGATCTTCAAAGTTTTGAAAATTAGTTATTTTCATGATTATATTTCGCTATCCTTAATTTCGACACCTAAACTAAATATGCCTAAGCTATGTATAACAACAGCACTTTACCGGCGACTACAAATTTGCTAGAAACAGTGGAGTTCGTGTATAACGTACACCGATTATAACGAATTAAAAAAAAAAAAAAAAATCCTGAAAAAAAAATTTTCCGGACCCAAAAACATTCACTTTCAAATTATATACCATTATTACGGTTATAGCGAACTCTTACGAACTAGTTTTTAAGTTCCTTTTATAGGTACAGCGTACTCCCTAAAATATAGAACCCTTGAACATGAAATAAAAAAAAATAAAAAATCTGGCAACACTTCAAAATCACCTGCTATATTTATTATTCCCCAAAAAAGAAAAACTAAAAAAACAAAAACTAACTAATTTATAATACATAAGTCAGTTGCGATAGTTACAGTATTAAGAGAGGTGTTTGTGATTTTTAAAAAAATGAGTTTCAAGGCGTAGTGAGACAACTCGTGTTATATTGGGACCATATAAGGGAACTTGATGATCGGCAGCTACCAACTATAAGACAACGGTCCTTAAATATATTTATTTATCAACTATAACATGAAAACTGGAGTATAATGGAAAGATCCATCAAATTCAGATATATATGCGATTGTTTTTGAGAGATTGACAATTTTGGACCAAAGGCTTCGATTCCAATGCGTAACAAAAGAACGAGTTATTCAGTTACTCAAATCCTATTTCGAAAAGTAACCTCCATTGAAAGGGATACCCCAAAAGCAAACGAAAAAATGGTTTCGAAAAAAAAAAACTAAAGTGTTGTTGGAGTCATCTGAGAAGCTTTTCGACGTTGCTGATTGCAAATGCACTTCATTTGAATTTGTTCTTGCTTAAAACCTAAGAAGTTCCAATCATGAAAGAAGGTTTTGGTGGATCAAAGAAAGTACAGAAAAGTGGTTATATGTGGATGATAAAAAAGAAACAGATCGATTAATGAAATGAAAGCAGAGACAAACTGAACATTCATAAGGGCAGCGTTCTAACTCAAGAAACCGATTCTATCCCAGAAAATTGTGATGAAGTTTAACTGTGTGAATCTTCCCTAGAAACGTATTCGATAACGGAGGCATCTCCCACTAACACACTTTCGACAGATACACCTTCGACTTCAACGTCGAATCGGAATACACTGCCGTTGCCAACATTGCTAAGGTCTGTGATTGATACGGTTTATCGACTCGTTCTGCTGCTGCTGTTGCTTTCACGGTTTTGACTGACTTCGGCTTATTTTCTACTGAAATTTAACTCTGGTCAGGAAAGAAAATTCAAAAGACATTGGAGGTATTATTCTTAAATGCATTTACTTTCATGAACGAAAAGGCAAGACTCTGATAAGTGAGCAAATAGGGTTACCATCGCAAAGAAGTTTTAGAAGAACACATCTCAATTTTAGCCGAACCTGAATAAATTTATTTAGGTCACACAACGCCAAGTCGTGGCACTGCAAAGGGCATTCTAACTTCGATCACACTTTATTAGAAGATAAAGGTTGGATTTTAGATGAGTGATTTGCATTGGATGTGACGGAGCTGCTACTAATCCGTTGGAAGGGTGGCGTTATTCAATATTTGAAGGAGTATTGAAAGAGACCGCTACAATTGTGTGTTTGTATGATCCATGCCAATGAGTTGCCCCTTAGTCATTTATTCTTGACTTTAGATGGTTGCACTTCGGGACCTAGAGAATATTCTAGACTTATTGGAAAACAATTAGCTACTTGTGATAATGAAACTACGGTGTCTTTTTGTGCGGTGGCTGGTAATTTGCCTTTTGGTCGATCAACTAAGTACGGATCAAAAATATCTTTATGAGATATGTAAAGCTGTACAAACAGTTTGTTGGTCCTGAGCTGGCAACATAAACCTGGAAAAAAATGGCTTACCCTCTGCTAATATCGTCTACTCAGAGTTTACGTAAGTACCCTTAATCCATCAGAAAATTTGCAACTGCTTGTCAATTACGTTGTTAAAGTATACGCTCCGGTTAGGTTCCTATCAAACAAAAAATGTCTTTGAAAGAAGGAGTCAAACATATTTTTCATCTGATTATGTACTCTCGTTTTTTACCCGAAAATATGTTAGCAGTTGTGGATTCTGTTATCGAAAGAAATGCTTTTTTTGCTCACCCGGAAAATCTACTTGTCAGTATGCTGTTTGATGTTAGAGACCAAATTCGGTAGCTGGCATTGCAAAAGAATAATCAAAGCTAGAGAAGCTGAAAGTTGCACTAAACACAGAATATTTAAACCACCAAAAATTAAACTTCTCCTGCTGAGATACACCGAAATTATTACATGGCAGGAGTGTAGGGTTACAGCACCTCCGGTTCTTCGGCATATTTCTAATGAGGACCTTTAAATCATGGCAAAAGATAACAGCTTGCAAATTGTTGACTTTCCTTGTACACACACAAGTTGGGAAAGATGTGTTAAACTGGTAACAGAGGCCTCTCAAAGTGTAACTAACGCTGCTTCTAGAGATGGCCTTATTAGAACCAGGTTGAAATCACGAGCAGAACTGCCAAATTTTGGTCAAAAAAAAATATGTTTAAATTTTAAGTTTTAGTCGTTTATTATAAGTTTTATTTTCTTCTACATTAATTGCAAGTATAAAATATATTAATAAAATAAATTTGCATCTCGTTTTTTTTTATTATTTTAAGCATATGTTTTTAGGTTTTAAAAACGTTTTCAAAAAGAGAGCCCTCAAGATGGCACGTAATTCGATTTTTATTACTTTTACCGTAATCTGTGTAAAATTACGCAAATTTTGATACCTCTTGCGAAAGTGTAGCTCGAAAAAACATTTTTCTCATTCAAGGACGGGACCCTAATGATTAATTCAAAATTGAAGTATATTCTAAAACATTTTCGTACTTACAAGGGTCACGATTGGTTCTCTTCGATGAAATGCAATTTGGATATGCGACAAAGAAAAATAAAGCGAAATAAGTGACACGTATTTTTGTTAGCGACCCAATCTTACTTTAAGTTTTAAAATGTGGGGTCAAAGGTAAGACATTTTTGTTGGAAACATGTCTGAAACGAATGAATTCACAGCTCGAGAAAACAAAAATGTTGGTTCCAATATTGTCTATGTTGTGTGTTAGGTTTACCATTTGTTTAATGTATGTTAAAAAGCTCTTCGGGTAAGTCGCATAAAAGCCGAACAATTACGAATGCCGGAAAATGCACAGACACCTACTCGATTAAACATAAAAGGCATTAATATACATATTTTCTTAGCTTATTTCAACTATAATTACACTGTACAACGAAATCAATTTTTTTCCAAAATTACAATGTCCGGACCTATAAATTTTGATAGAAGAGAAAAAAAAAAGACACGTGTAATCGGCGTTTTGAAAGTTTACATCTGGGTTTCATATTAGGGGGAGGTAAAGTTTCCTCCAAACGCAAATTTTGTATTGTAAATCGGCATAGAAAGTCGAGTAAAAAAAAGAAGGACAAAAAAGACACTTGCCTTGAGAAGTTAGAGGGTTAACATATTATGAAATGTTATGATGTACACAATGAAATGATATAAAATGATGAAACATGAAACATATGATGTAGTTACTGTTGCCATTTATTTTCTCGTCAAATCTAGAGATTTTAAATCTAAGCATGCGATAAAAAATGAACAAGACGTGATAGCCCAAATTGTATGCCAGATTCAGCGCACCCATATTAGTTTAAAAACATGCTTCATTTCTGCAGTCAATTTTTTTTCAATTTGTTGACCAGTGTATTTTAAAATGACATTCACTTCACATTTTCGACAAGAAAAATAAATCTGGCCTTCAGAATTCGATTAAAACCAGAGATTTTTTGTAGACTGTGTAGCCGATGAAATGAATGTGCTTAAATAGAGCAATATTTAATTAACATAGTTTGTGTTCGTTGGAAAATCTTTTTTATATATTTTTAGGTTTTAAATTTGGCATTTTCATGTTTAAAAAATTTAAGTTTTTAGAAACATTACTCTAATGAAATGTCATTTTAAAAAACAGATTTATGATTTCACAAAACAGATTTATGGAATTAATTTGTATTCCCAGATGTTTCGCTCTTAATATTTAAGACGCCGTATTTGATAGAAATGTGTCCATATGATTTTTTTTTTCATTTATTTTTTATATTTACAATTTTGATGTGTAAAGTTTTATAAATAAAAAAATGTATGTCTAAAGTTCAATGAGTCCAAGAGTGGTTGAAATATTCATTCTAGCTTTTATAAAACTTCTACAATTGGCGTTTAAAAACACAAAAAAAATCGTTTACACCCTTTATGAGTGTTTAATTTTGTATTTTCTTCTTTTTTAAAAAGTTTTTCAACCACTAAATAAAATTTCCCGGAAATTCCCAAAGTGTTTTCTGGATTTCGGGATTGAAAAACTGTTGAGAATTGCAGGTAATCCCATCCTGGAAATTACTGTGAAAAACTTACAATCCATAACTCGTTTAGAACAACCATATTTAAATATGATTTTCTAAATATTTTTGTTGTTCCAAAAAAAAAAAAAAAATCAGTTGCATTAATTGAATTTTGTTAGAAAGCCAATATTCTGCTGTACCAACTGATTTCAGAGTCGTTGTAAACCCATTCAGGTGGCAAATGTCCAAATTTTTTTCTGGTGTGTAAAATCGTATATTACATTACAGATGTATACAATTTCAATATTCCAGATTTGCACGAATTAATAAACTCTTTTTGGCATATTTTTTCAACAATTTGAAACCGCCCAGGCCAGAAAGTGCCGATGGTCTTAAAAAGCAAGCACAAGGCACTCTTTTCATTTTCCAAGACAAATAAAGTGCAAAACTGTGCTTTGCCAGTACTCGATCTATTAAATTTATAACAGTTTATAAAATTAAAAATCATATACCATTTCTAATTAAAATTATAAAATTGAGGAAAACTAGAATTAATCACATAATTCTCTTTAGAAATCAACATTTTATATTTTAACAATTATAAAAATATTAACAAATTATTTATTAAAAAAAAATAAATATCCACTATTTTAAACATTATTCTAAAAATTTAAATTTTAAATTCTGACTTACATGGCAATTCTGGTAGCCATTCATTATAAATATTTTTTTTAAAGTAAAACTCGGCCACCGTGGAGCCATGGGTAGTCAACTGAGAATAAAATTCCTAATTTTTGTACAAACGAAAAAATTCTTTAGTCCCTAAACGTAGCAGGATTTTAAATTTTTGATTTCCATGAAAATGGTACAAGGGTAAACCCAAAATTAAAAAAACAACACTAAAAAATCGGTAATTTTTAGTTTTCAAAAAAAGAATTCTCAAAATTGTAAAAATGTAATCTACGTTAGGAACTTAGTTTTTTAGTACTCTACAAAACAAAACCAAAACGATTGGAAATCGGTCTATTCGTGAAGGCTGCACAGTATCACACGATTTTAATATGTTGTGTTGAGAAAAAGGCTTTTAAAGAAATATTACTGAAGGAAAATATTGGGCAAGGAGTTTGTTTAACAAGCTGTAACTTTTTCTTTTTGCGAATTTTCCTCCCAAATTTTTATAGTATATAAAAAGAGGTCAAACTACAAAATAGGAAATAAAAAAAAATTTAAAAAATCTAGAAAAGTAAATCCATTAAGTGACTTACAAATTATCACTACACATTTTGTTTTTTAATTTCAATCGGATAGACTTTTTAGTTATAAAATTTTCTAATCCCTGCCAACAAGCAGCTCCAAAATGAGTCAGAAATGGGCTCAAAATATGTATGTACATTATTAAATTTTTGTATAAAAGTGGTTCATCAAAAAGAACCCTCTTTTCTAATTCCAAATATTACTCAGAAAAGATATTACCAAAATGTAGGCTCAAAAATCAATCAATTTCCGGAGCCGTTTTGAATTGTTTACAATATTTTCACTTCCGACTCATTTTTTGGATTTAATAATTTTCTTCAAATTTATATATATTTCATGATTTTTTTTAGAATGTTCATACTTTCGTTTAAAAAAAGCAATAATTTTTTACAATAAAATAATGTGTTTTTATTTGATTCATTTCTGACTCATAGAAATGGTATTTTTTTAATCGATTTTTAAATCGACATTTCAGAAATTGAATTTGAATTTTTATTTCTTAAATAATAAAAAACTAAAATTTTATAAAAAATTATAATTAAAAACTCTTTTTTATTATTTTATTTATTACATTATAAGTTGCTTTACCAATTCTCTGACAACGTTTTAAAAATTATGATTTTGGTACTGGCGAAGCACTTATGTGTCAATGCTTTGCCAACTTTTTAAATAAGAAACGCCAAGAAAGGTGTTATTATTTTGGGATTGGCAAAGCACTTAAATCTTAAGAAATTCAATGCTCTGACATCGCTGGTACCACCGCTGAAAGCACTGGGACAACGCTTTAATGTTCTTATTTTTCTGAATGGGAGTATGCAAGAACAAAGACAATCATCACATTCCGAGTTTCATCATCCCAATCGATTTTATTCCGGATTCCTCCCTTCTTAGTAAATTTTTTTATTTAGTTTTTGGACTTGACAACAAACGAATAGCCCGATCCTTTTATTTAATTTTGCTAAATGTTTGCAATGCATAGAGAAATATTAATATTAACAATATGCAAGTAATTACACTTTACACAGCCATACAGTATATAGTAGTAATAGTTATTTACCAGTATCATTAAGCATTTAATTTACTATAAAAAGCTAATTTTTTAGACTTTTTCACTTGGGTGGCATTTATTTTTCGAAAAATTCGGACACTAGTTATAGTCGAAGCAAAAATAAGGCCACACTGATAGAAATTTGTGCTTAGTATTAATGAATTCCTTCATTAAAACCACTGAATTTTTTCATAAAAAAGACCCCAAAGAAACGGTTTCATTGAGTCAATGAAACGTGTTTATTAAATGAATTTTAATGAATGGTTTCATTGACCCCAATGAAAATTTCATAAAGTATATGAAATTTATTCATTAATCCTAGCCTAATCGTTATGAAAGTGTTTAAATGAATAAAATTCATAGTTTGTATGAAAATATTTTCGTTAATATTTAATATTTGCACTTTTTATAGCATACAAATTACAAATTATGAAAATAAAATTTTTTCATCCATAAAAAAGAAATATTTTTAATTATTGTACTTTTTTAATTTATGTATATTAAGACCTTTAATGATTGAAAAAATCGTTTAAATATAATTAACAGGCATTAAAATATTAAAGCTGAACTAAAAAAACCAATTTTAATTTAATTCTGTTTTTATTGTTTTATTTTACAAAACTGTTCAACTTTCTTTATATTGTTTTATAATTTGTGTTAAAAGATTACAATTGTTAGAATAACTACTTGCAATACTAACAACCTGTCCGTCAACTTTGAGTTTTAGAAAGAATATAGTTTGTTTTTGTTAAATT
>JAEKOY010002584.1:0-11025 GCA_021234595.1 Delia radicum | reverse complement strand
TTTTTGTCATAAATATTCTTATTCAGTCTCTCTTTAATTGTTGACACTCTTTTCAATTGTTGACACTTCGCTTTAATGGACAAACCGCGTCACTTTATTTAAACTGAAATAGGGCATGTAGGCTCCTATAGGAGCTCAAGAAGACCAAACTCCTTTGGTTAGAATGCTGAATATGTTTGAATTGTGGTTTCCTCGGGAAGGACCTATCTCGGTGAATATGGTATTTTTTTGGAATTCGCTTATTAACCAATTCAGCGTTGATGTCGGCATGGACAGTATTTTTTTTTTTGTTTAATTAATATGGAGAGGGACAAAAGCGAAAAAAGGTCTTTCCCTTAGCGGCCTGACCAAAACCCTTTGGGTAGAATTTATACATTAAAAATATATGTTTCTTTGGACTATGAGCAAACAGTGATAGGATACATTTAGATTCCTGTCAAGAAACATACACTAAGAAATATTATAATTTACATACATATATCTTTTTTTATAAATTTTGGAAAACCAACGGACTTTGAAAAAAATGCATTTTGCCAGTAAAATAACGATTTATCAACTTTAAAATGAGGTATCAATGATTCTCGTAGCTTAAGCTGTTAAAAAGTTATGAGCACTTATGTGCAGCTGCTTATGTAAAAACTTTTATTTTTGTTTTTAATAAAATATTTTTTTTTATGTAAATCGTTTTGTCAACTATATTTTTAGTATCTGTTTTCAGATTTTTATTCATAACCCTAAGGGAGCCAAAGGGCAACTGCATAGTGGAATAATTTATAATTAAGGAAATTTATTTTTTTTTTTGGGAAATTAAAAAAAAACTGTTTTTAAAATGTATTTTACTTTCGAAAAATTATGTTTTTCTTAATTTATTTAAAAACACGACAACAGTAGCTTAAAAATGAGGTATCCAATGAATCAATTAGCTATGATCGTTAAAAAGTTATGGAAAATTATGTACGCCTACTTTTGTTAAATTTTAGATATTTTTTCATATTTTAAAACGCGATAATTCCAAATCAGTAAGAAGCCAGCAACCCATACTCGGATGATACATACTAATATGACAATTACCTTCCTTACCAAGTTTGGTTAAAAAAAATAAGGGGGAAGAGGTCGATAATTGGATATTTTTTGATGCTTTTTTTGGGTAAATGAATTTTAGATTATGTTTGTTTTCCTAACAAATATTTAAATTCAAATTTAGCACTCAATATTTATAAGACTCGGAGACTTCCGAGTTTCCGATTTCAAAACCCGGAAAAAACAAACAGTAAATAGTTTTTTTAATTTAATAAAAATAAAATACTGAAATGTTCAAACAGCAATAATTTAAAGAAAATTAAAAATAATTCTGGTGCAATGATTAGGACAGAATACTATTAATCTGAAGGCCACGGTTTAATACTTGAAAAATTAAAAAAGTTTTTAAATTTCAATAAAATTTTGTTAATGTAATAATATATTAGTGAAATATAGTATTGAATAAGATAACTGAATAGTAGCTTTTCACGACTAAAAAATATAATTGAATGAGAAGATAGTTGTCGTAACCGACAGAATTCGATTGGCAACAAATTTGGTTTCCACAAACTGAGACAGTTTTCTGGATGAAGTTATTCACATATTTGTGATTTTAAAAAGAAAAAAAATTCCCAGAAATAATTTTTGAACAGAATACCTTTCAACCTGTTTCTAGCAAAGCTTCTTTTGCCACCGGTTACATGGAAACGGTTCTAGATCACGTTCCTGTGATGATAGATAGATAGATATATATTCTTTATTAAATAGTTTTTCAATACATTTACATTATTGCTATTAAGATAAGTAATAATAAAGATTTAACGGCATGGCTTATAACCGTCTGCCGGAAGTTTGGTATATTAAGATTTGATACATTTTACTATATAAATTTTACTATTAAAAAAGTTAACAATATTTTCATTTAGAAATTATATTCCTCTACTAAAAATTTTCTATATTTCAATGCATTTGTGATATAGTTACTAGTGAAAGCCAACTTGCCATCAGTTCCACCATTTAAAATTTCAAAAATTTCACAATCCGTTAAACTTGTACTTAGAAGGTGCAAGCGTCTTATATGTTTTAACACTAGGCATCTTCCTATAAAATGTAGGAGCGTTCTTCTTCAATTAAGTTGCAGAGAGAACAGAGTCTAGATTGAGTAGTACTAATTGGTTTCCGTTAAGCCATATTAGATCACCACGAGCTTTTATTATAGTGGATATTTGATATTGGGTAAAACGTTCATTGCAGTATGATCGGGCCTTTTGTATGATCTAAGTGCTTATAAATTCGATGTTGGCTTTCTAATGCAGATACGTAATAATTTTCCTTAATTTCATATTTCATTTTTTGAATTAATTGAATACATACGTCATTCCACTCCGTTTTATTTAAATCGACGTTATTGATTCTTAAGCTGTACTTATTTAATCGTTCTACGAAGTCCTTAAACCAGAACAAATGTTTAGATATTATCACTTTCGAGAGTTTATGAGGTAATCTTTGGTTATCATAATCGTATAAAGTTTTGGAAATGTAATTTAAATGCAGGCTGTAGGTATATATAATGTGCTTCTTCCTGTTCTGTTTCCAGAGCAATAAACATAATTAGGTGTATTTCCAGGTAGTTTTAATACCCTTTTGTAAAAAATCTCCATATCCAAACCCAGTAAAGCCCCATATTTGTGCTCCATATGTTTGGTATCGATCTGCAGGTTGCTTGGAATAGTTTCCATTTTGCTTTTAATGACACATCCCTTTTACTGATAAATTTTTTCCAAGTATCATTGATACAAACTTTTGTCGCCTCAATCTTCGAACATTATGCTTTACAAAGGACATTGAAGGTGTTAATAAAAATCCTAAGTATTTGTACTCTTTCCACAATCTTTACTTCTTCTCCATTAAATTTCCATTTGTCGTTTGCCCCAATACGGCCGCTTTTCCTGAAAACCATTATCTCCGATTTCAAAAGATTAACTTCCATACCACAAGTGATAGCAATACTTTCTACATTTTTTATCATTTTTGCAGTGTATTTACATTATCGGCCAATAGGACAATGTCTATCCGCATACATTAAGACTCTGATATCATATCACCTATGTACAAATCCTCCTTTCAATTGATTATGCAAGTCATTTAAGTACAGTGTGAACAACAATGCGATAGCAAACAACCTTGTTTAACACCAGAGTTTGTTCCAAAAATATTCGGACAATTCGCTTCCAGTCCACACGCCCGACCTAGTATTTTGATACACATTTCAATCAGATGTTACTACATTGTTGATATTCCCATCTGATGGAGCTTAAGGAGGAGCTTCCTGGAACACGATCAAATGCAGCTTTAAAATCTACAAAAAAAAGCCATACACTTTTTTCTTTCGTAAAAATTTTATGTTATAATTGCTGAAAAGGTTGTAGATGTTGTCAGACAGTTGAGTAGCCTTTGAGAAATCCTGCTTGAAAATTCGTTATATAATTTGGTGGTTATTCGTCCAATTCGTTTAACGTTCATGTAATTGCACCCATCATAATTACTTGGCTGCACAATTGAAGGGAGATACCTCTGTAATTGTTTCGCTTCATTTATGTTTCCTTTTTTGTGAATGGCATCACTATACTTTTTTTCAAAAACTAACACTGAACTTTTACCATTTAAGATTTTTTGTGTATACATCCCCAACGCGTTGAGGTAATCGTCACTCGCATTTACATAAAACTCATAAGGAATTCTGTCCTCTCCTGTGTTTTATTTTTCTTTTACCTTTGCTAGTAACTTGCCTTATTTCTTGTGCGTTAAATGGCCTATCGAGATCAACATCAAATGCCAGATTTGCTGCATAAATCAAATTCCGCTGCTATGACTGTAGGATTTTAATAGTGTGTTAAAATGTTGCATAAATTCGGTAGCACTTATTTGGCTTAAAATAAAACGATCATTTTGTCTTAATTCATTTGCAAGTTGCCACCAATGTTTTGCTGTCTGTAATAGTATTAGTTTTTGCTCTACTTGCTTATAGTAATTTTCTTTTTTTTTTTTACAGAGTTTTTTGAAATATACTTTTTTCCTCAGTGTATTTTTGCTTGACTAAGGTACTTTGCGACTTTCGAAATTCTTTTAAAAGCTTTAAAAGTTTTTTTCTCTTGATATTTTGCATGTGAACGTCAAACCATTTATTTTCAAAATCAATTTTTTCCCATACACTAATGGCATATCATGTGATCTCACAATCAATTTATTAAGATCATCAAGATCATATTCTGGTTTTTGCGTTTTTCAAAACCGTCAAGTTTGTATTCAACCTTAGTGTTGAAATTTTCCTTGGCGATTTTCATTCCATTTTAACTTTGGCATGAGGATTGCTTTTTTAAGGTCTTTTTGTGTGCTAAGAAATTTTAATTTTAAACTTATTGGTGATCAGACCAAATCTGATCATCCAATACAAAATTTTCAAACGTATTTTAGCATTTCTAGATTACAGCAATATATCATTCACCAAATTGCCTGCACTACCACAAGGGTAAAGCAACCATCTTCATCCCCCAAAGTTCTTCCGTTCAGAACTGCCAGTCCATAGTTTTTTTGCAAAATTCCAAAAAAGATCTCCCAACAGCGTTAAACACTTTTATCTCTCGATTTACGATCATTTAACCCTGCATGGAAATCAAATTCCAATAATCCTTCTAGTGATTGCTGTTCTTCACCCAATTCGAATGTTAACGTCACCCATTACTATAGGATTATTTATATCCCCATGTTTGAAAAAGATTTTTATTATTTGAAACTCGTTTACCCCAATTAGTGGCCTCGTATGTATGCGGGAATTATTGTGAATTCAGATGAAATTGTTTTCATTGTGTATTATATTATATGAAATTATTTTCAGTGTAAAATTTTTATTTAAACTACAATTTTTCTTATTAACTAAACGTTTACTGACATTTTTACTTCCGGCTTTTATAAGTTTTTTTGAATTGGACAAATATTTATAACATATATTAATTGAATTAATTTTATCTTTAAAAATATACTCTAATACATCTTTACCATTTTTATTACCATTCATTAAAACCTTCTCTTTATTCCAATAGAACCATTCGCTTGCCCAATTTTCATTTTATCATCTCTCACTAAAATTTTTTGTTTTTCATCTAAAGTCTTCAGTTGTTTTTTTAGTTGTAACATAACTTTTTTATCTTCGAGTCTCTCCTCGTTCAAATCTTTATCCACGAATATTGTTGAGCCCTTTAATTTATTATTGTTTTTGAAAATTTCACCTGCCATTTCCTCTGTCTGGGAATTCTGCCACAGCACATACATTGTTATCTGTTTCGTATAATTTTCTGACCTGATTTACTACGATATTTGGGAATGCCTAGTTGCACAGTGCAAATTCTAATAACATTTTCTCTTAAAGCTCCTTCTTTACTAATTCCAATCCGGAAAACTACATTGCTTCTCTTACTTCTATAGATTAAACGCATCAAATCTCTATGATATTTGCTCCTTTCAGCCTTAAGTATGTTTATTTCTTCTTTCAAAGCTTCGTTCTCCATTTTAGATAGCCAATTTGTGAACAACAGTCTTGCATTGTTTGTTTAATTTCGACAATGTCATCTTTAGTAGATAAGTTTTTTAATTTTTCATCCAGAACAGACTGAATTGATCCATGAATGATGTTTACGATATCTGAAATCTGCATATTTGCTGGTAGCTTACTAGAATCGTAGCTGGACATTTTTTTTGGGGATATTTTAGAGCACTTTCTTTTGACCAGTGGAGTAGAATTTGGATTTGCCAATTTACCTTCTTTTTGTGATAATACTTTGCATTCTTAAGACAATAAAAGCGTTTCTTTGATTTTTTGTAGAAATTCAAATTTCCACAATCGTTTTTAACATATATCACTAGTGACGTGTCTGTTAAATCTGTGATTAAACCTTCACGATAAACAGCCGCTGTACCGATAAAACAAGTAGCTTATATGCATCACTGTGTAATCAAATGGTGGTTGCAATGTGGTGAACTACAAACAGCTGGATTTGTGTTTAAGTTTGGTGCTTTTTTATATCATTTGCAAATCTCCAAAAAATTGAGTGAAATCTTGTTAAAAAATTCCATTAGTTATGTATAAATTTAGTGGAAAATGTTATTATTAAAAATTTTAAAAAGAAAATTAAATCACTTTTAATGCTATTGTGTACAATTCAGTATAACACACATTCACTATGGCTGTTTTTAATCAAAATGATGTGGCCCGAGTTGTTGTAAGTCCTTTAAAATTCCGGTGTATTTAATTAAAAACAATAAGCAATAAAATCAACCCGTGTGTAACAAAATAAAGGTTCCTGTGAGTCGAAATGTAAGGTTTCACTGTCACTGAACCAATTCTATAACTAGAACCGGTTCTAAAAGCAACCTGTTCTAGTTTGTAGCTAAAGAGCGTATTACAAATACAACAAACTCCATATCAAATAACCGATTGTAGAACATAAATCAGATCCTGTTACAATAAACTAGAAGTTATTCTGCAACCTGTTATTTGGATTTTACTATTATACTGGGTTATTATAAATTTTTATTTTAAGAACCAGTGTGCACGGAAAAAATAATGTATTTAATATATTAATTTTATCCCCTTCCTTAAAGCTAACAATAAACATGCATTTCATATCATTGCAGGAAGAATAGCGTTATCCAGGATATTTTTCATAAAATGTGAGTTATTAAAATTTTATTAATTCATTTTCAGACCATGCACCAATTTCTTAATTAAATAAATTTTTCAAATTAAATAAATTTCCAAGTTGAAACTTTACTAAGTAAAAGTTTTATAATATAAGATGCCAAACTGCAAAAATTTTCAAAAAAAAAATAATTTAATCCGCAATATAGCGAAAACCACTATTTTATCGCCAAAATATTTTATAGATATAATGTATCTTGTTCTACACAGAAAAAATTATCAACCCCCGAATATCTCATTAAAAATTTGATTTGAATTAAATTTGTTTCTAATCAATATTTAACTGAATCAATTAATATTTTAATTATCTTTTAAATTTTTACACTTTATTCTTTAATAGAAAATTTTCAATATAAAGTACCAAATGAATTTGAAGTTTACAAACAAGCACACACACAAACATATAAACAGACGCAGCATCAACAAAAACACACATACTAATGTCGTTCACACACTTTTTTGTGAGTATCATATTTTTTTTGTAGAAGTTATTTATAGATTTTTTTTTCTTTTTAATTTTAATAAAGTTTTTTAATTGATATTATCATTGCCGTGATAGGTGCAAAATCAATTAAAATATTAATTGGTTCAATAAATATTTTTAATTGAAACCCGTTTTTAGTTTTTTCTGTGTATGGTATTAAATTTAAAAATTCATCATTTTTAAATAAAATAAATTTTTATTAAACCATAGTCGATACTTTATCGTTATTTAGTGCCCTTAAGATAAAAACATTTGTTCAGCGATTGTTGGTTATTTACACATTAATATGTGGTCACATTGATTTTGTCTTGAAGAGGTGGAAAAGTCGTACGTCTAGAATTTTGAAGGACCAAAATATAAAATCTCTGCATAAATGGGGTCTAAAAATTTAAAAGTTTTTAATTACCTATACAAAGCCATTAACGCAGATATTTTTAAATTAAAACTGCATCATCTACTAAAGAAGTTAAAAAATGCATTAACAAAGAAAATTCATAAGGAATATGGTTTGGTTTTCCTTTAAAATACATTTCGATATTTAATCTACCAGTAATGAAATGTCGGGTTTTTAAGTCAGTCCCTTATAATTTGTTTAACCCCTGTATAATTCATCTCTAATGCTACCTGCTGTTGCTATCGTTTGTTGTATGTATAAGTATTTTTTGTTTGGTTTTTATTTGGGAGGTTTAGTGTGACTATAATTTAGATGTTAAATGCATTTAAAAGGTTTGTGTTTTTTGTGGTTGTTGTCCTGTCTTATAAAATGTTTTAAATTTTAGATAATTTTTTTATTTTCATTTCAAAATATAGCTTTTAACAAAATGTTTTTCGTCTTTTGTGTGGTAGATAAATATTTCAAACTAAGAAATAAATTTAAATGTAAAAAATGCAACATTTAATAGTTAAGTCTGGCCGGGCTATTTTTTTTTTTTTTTTTATAATGGAGCAAAAAGTATATTTGTATGTATAAATATGAAGTCGTTGGTTGGACAAGGTCTGATATTATATTAAAAGGATTTGTTAGCAATTTAACTTTACTATATTTAACCAAAAAAAAAAAAAACACAGAAAACTAATCAGGTATGTTTCTTAAGTCTTTTGTTTTATGATAATATGTATTAAAAAGAATTTCATAAAGAACAGTTATACAATATTTCTGTTTTATTTATTAAGAGGTTTAAGAGCGAAAAAACGTATCTAAAAAATAACCAGAGCTTAACATTAACCAAAGTTAGTTCTATACAAAATTGGCATTCATAGTCCGTGTTCAACCTGGTTGGTTATTTTAAGACATATCTTAAACATTAAGAATTTAAAGTGATCGGCGCCGATTAAATCCGGGCTCTGACAATCACAAAAACAATATTTAATTTAAATTGTGTACCCACAAAGAAAGTATCTTTATGGTTTATACCATAAAATTTGGATATATTTTAGGAGCAAGTGAACTTTAGTTTAGCTGATATAACTCATTTCTAGGGGGTGAAAAAGAGGGAAGGGAACGCAAGTGTTCCTAAGTTCTTTGGTTTTTGATTTTTTAAATCTTCCGTGCTGATTTAGATCGACCTTTTGAATACTTTTTATGTTCGTTTATGTGTAGTTCTACTTTTTCGATATGGCACTCAAGCAAGAGCTGTAGTGCGATTCAGTAACTGTGGTTGTAACGATAATCGAGTTGTTTAAAAAAGTAACAAAAAATATTAACGATTTTTTCATTAACATTTTTAAACAATATTCACTATTGTTAAAGTCAGCTGTTGTTTGTTATCTAAACGACAACAATTTTTGTGTTGTTATTCAATCGAGAAAAAAGTTAAATTTTTAAAAAGAAAAATACAGATGTCGACTATCGTTAAGGTGTACTTAGTAAACCACTAATCGTTAGTGCAAACAACAAAGTTGTCCATATTTTGCGATTGTCGGATTGTTAAAAATTACTGAATTAAGTCGGGATATATTCGTTATTTCTGCCTATTAAAAATTGCCAAAGTAAACGTTTGTTTAAGTAGACTTATTATATATTGATAAGTTAAATACAGTTGATATTTAAAACAAACTAAATTGGTCAAATAAAATATTTATTTCAGGTAAACAAGTGTAAATAGCTTCCAATTAAGTTACTAAATTTCGAAATTAAAACAAATATTATTACAACTTTAACTGTGTTTAAATAAGTAAATTAATGTTTTTTCTATCTTTGGGAAAAAGTATAAATTTGAATGATGATTTTTTTGGTGTAGTCTAAAAATGATATATTCGAAAAATAATTATCTAAAATGGTAAAATCATAATGATTTTAACAAAAATTATAATGATTTCTTAGAAACTTTCAAACAACATTAAAATAAAACGAAAATTGAAATTTACTTTTGAATGACAAGATTGTGGGTAATTAAAACAAAAACACAAAACAAATCATAAAAATTCATTCAAAAATCAAAAAACATATTGTGTTTAAAAATACCCGCACTTATAGACCTGTGATATAATAAATGAATGCTTAAATTTAGAGAAAAGAATACATTTGAATGATTTTGATTAAAATCTTAACGAAAAAAGAAGTAAAACAAAAAAGTCTTACAACATCAATCAATTAAATGATGTTCTAAAACAAAAAAAAAACAGAAAACTCCACACAACATCGTATAACCAATACATGTATCTTTTTTAATGTAAGAATATTTAACATTTGAATTTTCTAAAATTGTAGCCTTAAGTAACACGTTCAACATGAGAGCAAAAAATAAATATTATATAAGAATCAAATTGTTCATGGTCTTTCATTCTTTTTTCTCGATATCGTACTATATATTATACAATATCTTTCATGTCTTTTTATGTTTTACTAGACGTGGTGAAATTTTAACATTAAAATAAAAAAATGAAGTAATAAAAAATGAGGGTCACTCCTCAAAAGAAGTGAAATATGGTTTAATGTGAGTGAGCCAATGACCGCTAGAAAGCTTATAAGTTAACAAGTTTTTTTTTAATGACTTCAAAATCATGTTACTTTTCAACGAATTTAAATAAAATTTCGATACTACAAACAAAATTGCAAAATAATAACTTTTTTGAAGAAAAACAAATAGCTGGAACTTTTGTATAAAGTTTTATACAAAACCACAGATACCAATAATACAATAAAAATTTTGGCTGTAATTTTTCTAAAAATCAATTCATAGATTTTGTGATATTTTTATTAAGCAAAACAATATATTATTTGTTTTAAATTTAATTGTCTCCATTTAAAAACACAGAAAACTAATCAGTATGTTTCTCAAGTCTTTTGTTTTATAAAATGAAAACGATAAACAACTAAAATACATTATTTAACAAACTTTATAATCTTACTTATCTAAAGATTTGGCAAACACATTACATTTTTATAAATAAACTAAACAACTATTATTTCAAAATGTTTCTTAAAAACACTGATAGATAGATTTCTTTAAAATTTTCTTACACTCTGCAACATGTTTTCAATATAAGTTTAAATTTATATATTGAGAGAAAATTGGATACCTGTCTTTTAAACTGTACATAGTTATACCAGATAGACATTTTCATTTTATTTATTTAAATGTTAATATATTTAATGAATAATTTTGCTAAGAAAAATCTCATTCTTTGTAAAGAAAATATTTCGAAAACTGAATGACATTATTATTGAATGAAATGTTTTAAAATATTCTCAATTATCAGATATTACGCTAAAAATAAACAATAAAAAGGAAAATTTTAAATAAAATATATCGTCACCTAAAAT
>JAEKOY010002583.1:0-11028 GCA_021234595.1 Delia radicum | reverse complement strand
CTATGCACCGCGACCAGAAATTGGTATTTTGTGCTGCCAGCGAATACACCCTATAGGTTCAGGCCTCCCTACGAAGCCAATTATCCTACCAGGTGAACAGTTCCAAAAGTCCGATGGCGTCACTATTCGACCACCAATCTGGCCCAATAGGCCCCAAACTCCGACTCCCTCCATCTTCTGAGCCTCTCTCTGACATACCTATTGGGTACGCCACAGAAGGGTTCCGGGCCAATGAATTGTCGACGTAACATAAGTATTACGGATATCCGTTGGCAAAAATTAAAAATTAAAAAATTAAAATGGTACTTTATACGATATATTAAAATGGTACTACAAATTATTATTATGGAAAAGTTTTAAGTTCTAATTTTTACTAAATTGACCTACTCGAAGACTAGAAACGGTTAACGAAATTTTTTTAGAATAAATATAAATTGAATTATTCCTTTTTTATGTTATTTCTAAATTTTGCCACAAAGCTGCATTTTTTTTACGTGGGTCATATTAGACCCCAGGTTAACATTGGTTAACTATCAACAGAAAAAAATAGTATTTTATAATAAAGTTATTACAATCATATAAAAGAGCATATACAATAATATTGATGAAATATTATTAAAACCTTGTTTTAAAGTAAAAATGTATAAAATAAAAAAAAAACCTTGAAATTCCCTAGAATCAAAATGCTCTAAAAAAAAAATTTGCCAACGGATATCCACAGTACTTGGCTTATTTAATACTTTAGATGTGTTTAATAAAATACTTGACAGCAACACAAGGTTTTTGATTTTTGTTGAATAAAATTTTCAAAAATGTAAAAAAGTCACTTTGAGGTACACCCAAAATATTTATTAATTTTTTTGACACAAAGTTAGGGTAAGTTAGCGATTTTCTGGGAAAGTAATATTTTTTGTCTGGGTAGTTATGATTAAACCCAACACAAAAATTATTTTATATTTTTTTTAATTTTGAAGAAAAAAAAAATTGTTATTTTCTTTTAAACTATGCCCATCTTTCCAAGGGGCCCGATTTTCAAGGGCGATTTGGGACATCTTCCCGTTATGCTAGAACTCTAATTTTTTGCGTGGCGTATTTTGACACCCTAACAAATATTAAAGGGGGGGGGGGGATATAGTCAAAATATCATTTTTATTTTTCGCCCATACAACGAAGGACACCCTAGTACTCACATACTAAACCTCGCTTAAGTGGTTTGGCCAGGTCGCCAAGGGGGAGACTTTTCCACTTACTGCCCTTCTCCGTAGGAATTTCCAAAAATCCGCTTTTTACAGATATCTACTCCTGATTAGGAACCCACGTACCAAATTTCAAGTGTTGCCTGGCCCTAATTGCCCCTCCCCGTTGGAATTTCCAAAACCCCGTCTTAGTGGACGTCTACGCTGGAGGATGGAGCTCCATGCCAAATTTCAAGTTCCTAGCTAAAGCGGTATAGGTTGGGCGATGTTGAGTGAGTGAGTCAGTCAGTAACGTTATTCTTTTATAAATATATATAAAATTATTATCAACTTAATTGAATTTTAAAGAGGCATTGTTTCGATAGATGCCTGTAGAGTAGAAAAACTACATGATTTCTTTTGTAAGCCTGAAATATTTCACATACATGTGCTTTTCTTCGTTTTACAGGTGGGCAGAAACTATTCTATCGTATTATTATCCAATCAAAATATTTAACCCTTAAACATGTAGTTAGTGCCAGTATGGAAATCTTGAATTGCAAATTTAATAACTAGGAATTATTGAATCATATTAAAGAAATAAATAAGTAAAGTCAAAATTCTTCTAAAACGATTTGAATTTTTAATAAAGTTATCTGATTTTCAGTAAATTTTCTAGAGATGTTATACAAATATTTGGTCACTATTCCGAATTTGGCATATCCATAATGTTTTTGCTATTTGACCAATTATCGACATGTAAAATGCACTAAAAAAAGTTAGATGTAAAACCAAGTTTCTTAAAAAAACTTTGAAGACACTTTAGGGTTAAAACTTACTAGGAAATTATATGTAACATATTTTTCAACACTTGTCTTAACCCTCTAACCGGCAAGCCCGCCTCCAGGCGGGGGTACTTTAAATAAGCTATAATTGCGCCAAATGAGTGTTTTATAATAAGAATTTAATATATTTCAATAACTTTACAAAATAGTGTTTTTATGTGCATGGCACGATTTAAAGCGAGAAAGCGTTAAGTTAAAATAAAAAAAAAAAAAATATTTTGAAATAAACACAATTTTAAAAAAAAATTTAAACATGTTAAGTTTTCTTTAAAGTTCTTTTATTTAAGTCTTCTTATTTTAAACGAGCTAAAGATCATTTATTTATAAATTATAATTATTTATTCCTAATATTTCGTTTCCACATTGGGTGACTTCTTCAGGGAACAATTATTAAAATTTGATTAAAACACTTATATTAATAATTAAAAACTTATATACATATAACATTTTTTTTTAAAAGGCGGTAAATCAAAAATATTTTCTCTCAATATGAAAAAATAAAAATATCCCAGAAATCAAAATTAAATAAAAATATCACAGAAAACAAAAATAACTATAATAATATTTAAAATTTAAACTAGAATATTGAAATACATACTTATATTATTAAACATCATTATCTTAGTTTCTATTAACTAAATGTCTGTAATTTTGTGCAATATTTGTTAAACACAAAACATATTTATGTTGACTTGAAGCTGTTGATATTAAACCCAGAGTAAGATTGATGCTTAAACTTAAAAAAAACTCCAACTTTGGTCCAATAACATACCGGATTCCGAAAAGATACATGTAAAGGACATCGTCTTAACTTGAAAACGTATGGACGGATTTTTATGAAATTTGTCAGAAAGATTATATTAAGTAGTATTAGCAAAGCTTTTATGTTTAATCAATATTTGTTGAAGTTTAGGGGCGTTTTCGCCCAATTTCGCCTTTTTCGAAAAACGAAAATCGCCATAACTTTTTAAGTAAAAGATAAAATAGAGTAATGTTTAGACTGTGGTTATGACTTGATAAGATTAATAGTTTATGCCTAAACTTATTTATTTTTATAGATTAGTTTTGGAGTTTCGATATTAACCTATGTTTATCCATATAGCCTTAAATAGGAAACGAACAAATTTTGCTATAATAACACATTGTTTATTTTTCGAGCCGAAAAAGTGGTACAAATTTCATTGCAAAAAAGCTCAGGCCGGTTTAAGGGTTAATTGTAAATTTGCTGTTTACAACCATAATTATACAGATACATAGGTGAGAACGGATTCTATATTTCGACAACGCCTTTATTTAGAAATAAAATTAAATGTTGTTGTATACGAAAAGCTATTTGTAGGCGCAAACAGATGAACGTTTTTTATACAGTAGTTTGCGTTAAAAAGCGCCAAGCTTAAATTAACAAAACATACGTAAAATAAAGACATTTTAATAAATACCTCTTAAAGGCGGTTCTCTTTAAAATTGTTCACTTGATTTGTGTAAACTTACACACAAAAAAAAAAAATGAAAACCCATTTCAATCACGAAAACCATTGATTCAATAACTTTAATTGCTGAAATTCCGCCAACAACGAAAATTGTTAATTCAATTAAAAATTGATAGCTCTTAAATTGAACTATTTTTAAATTAAATAATAATTCATTTGATTAAAAAGTGATCAATATTGTATATATTCTCAAAGAGCAAAAAATCAATTAGATAAAATGTTGTTGATATACCAAATGTTTTTTTATAATTAGAATTTTATAACATTGAATTTAATTATTATTTAGTTAGCAGATTAATTTATAGTTGTGTGAACAAATTCACACTGAAATCAGTTTTTTCTTTCTATTAAAACGTAGAAAGTATGACAAAAAAAAATTTGGATATGTTTTTAGCATTAAGCCATTCTAACGTCTTTTTTGGCAGCTTCCTAAATCTGGCCAAAATAATATGTTGTCTTTAGAGTACCTATCTCTGATAAATTTTTCCAGTTTTACTAAACATTTATTTATGTAAACATCCGCGTTTACAGCCATAGATTTTGAAACCTGGATATAAATTTGTGATATACCGAAATGTCTGCCCACACTAGTACTTTTGGTTTAAACTTCGCTTTGGTCGAATACCGTACCTTGTCGGAAGTTTTTTCAGGTCATCAGAATAACATCCATATTAATACTTCCGTTGCTCCAAGCAAAAGAAAAGTAGTTTTCATCATCCAAAATTATTTGAAATTTTTTTCATGAACTTTTTTTTCAGTTGTTTGCATTTTGTTGGTATTTCTACAAATAGTTTTTTACTATATTTGGGTACTGCCTTCGTCTGGTAGAGTTTCACTTTCATTTGGAGTAAGTTTATGCGAATAGTTTCCGTGGAAACGCGAAATTTACTTTGATTAACAGGCGACTTTTTCAATTTAACAAGCCCAGCTGCGGTAAATTTCTTTGCCTACTTAGCAGTAATTTATATTTGAATTTTGTCCATTTACTGAGTTGGGATAGGTTATCCTAAAATTTCTTTCAGATATTATTCTTAGATTGATCTTATAACACCACAGTTTAAATGAACAATTTCACCTAAAGCTGCATTTGCTTTAGCTCGAAGACCGCGGTTTAAACAATATTTCGAAATCTAGTTCTTGTATCATTTTGTACACAACCATATGATCGAAATCTAGTTTAAACTGGATTTCGATGGCAAATGTAAATGGAGCTTAATATACAAAAACAAAATCAAATGAACAACTTGTTCTTGGTGCCCCAGTATACAAAATCATGTTATTATTAGGGCAAGTTTTATGGTATTTGCAACTGAATGCCACTTTTCTTATTATTTTACAAAAATTTAATTTTTTGGATCCTAGCCATAAAACGCCATTTTTGCAAATTTTTTAGACTTTTTATTAAAAAAAATAAATAAAAAACCAAAATTACACAAAATATTTTAAACAAAAATTTTTTCAATAATTTCAAAATTATCGTCATTTTGAATACAAAAAATTCATACATTTAGACATTACAGTTTTTAGATCTTTTAAATTTTAAAAACTTGCGATTTTATTCACGGTTTTTATTTTTTAAAAACTTTAAAAATTTGAAAACCGGTGAGCTTTATCTTATAGTTTATGAACTGGCTAATTTATTGGAAAAGCTTCTGAAAGCTGCAATTGATTACTTGTACGACCTGAAAGCCAACCCTGGTCTTTAATTAATACAAATTTAAATATAGAATACCGCGAATGAGTAAAGAGAAATAGTTTTACGGTTTTAAAATACAACTAAATGCCTTACTGCCATACCTAAATAAGAGCGGCAAGCGGAACGTTTTTTTACCGGCTAGCGTTACGCTGAAAATTATTCAAGTTCGAGGCCATACTCTTTATTTCTTTATTAGAATATTGTCCTAACAAATAATCTATAGAGTTTTTTGTTTTTAAAATTTATTATTTGACCCTTTCAGGAAAGTGTTGATAGATCTATTTCGGGAATTTTCTAGGTTCCCATCATCAGAACACGTTTTGAAAGCGGTAACAATCCCATGCCAAACATCAAACATTCACATAAACTAGTTTTCTCACTAAATGAGAACTAATATATGAGCTTGATTATATTTAAAATAATGACAATATCCTAATAAAGAAATATAGAGTATGGCCCTCGAACTTGAATAATTTTCATTTTTATTGCACAATTAAAGGTCGAAAAAACATAATTTTTATTTTTTAAAAAAAATTATATCAAGCTTATGCCATTTTAAACTTGCCCTGGTTATTATAATAGTTATTGACCATTTATCGTAAACTGGTTAAATCATCTAAAAAATATTCTATTAAGAAAACTTTTCCTTTTCATTAAAAAACAATAATCATGATACTACAGACCTGTATGTAATCAAGATATTAAGAACTGCATATAATTTGTTATGTTTAAAACATGTATGCAGTTATTATTAAGTAATACGAGTTAATATATTATTAAATCTTAACTATTAAACGGTTGGCTAATGTAAGATTAAAACACTAACAGTAAAAAATAAAATTATATAAATTTTAAATTTTATGGTTTCAACATTTATTTAGAATTCAGTCTACTAAAAGGTAATAAGAAAACACTTTAATATGTCTATTTAATAAATGAAATTATAGTCTAATAAATAAAATTTAAGTGATATTTTTCCAAAAAATATGAAACTTTTATGAAAACATTAAAATTTTAACAAAAATCAAATTTCACAAAATGTCCTGGAAAGGAGTATAAAAATAATCAAATATTGAACGACTTCTTTTAAAGCTCTGCATAATTATAAATTTATGTATATATCTTGCATTGCTTAAAAAACATGAACAAATTGAAATTTTTTTAAATATTCTGGAAAATAAAAATAATCAAATAAAAAACGATTTCTTTTTAAAGCTCTGCATATTTTTTAATTTATTTCATTATTCTTTGAAAAGAACATAGCAAAATTTCTATTTTCTTACCTCATGACTTCCGATTTATGTTAAAAAGCATTTATTCTCTATGGAGAATATAATACATCACCATTAGTGTGTCCCAAAATATTTTGCTTTTGGCTCAAGCTGAGGGAGAAGTATTTTTGAAGAGGATTAGTGGTACGCGCAAATCGACGTTTTCCCAAAAATTTGGTTTTTTTGATGTTTTTTGAATTTAACTTATACCTTGTTCAATAACCAAAATTTCTTAGCCTTCTGAGTCCAAACTTTATTTTTATGTGCATAAAGCATAAGTTTCAACAATGCTTTTGAACATTTACGTACCATATATTTCACTTTTCGCAATATTTTCACAAATTCTGTAAATAACGCTTTATAACTTAAAAATATTTTTTTTCAAAAATTCGCGATTTTTCACGGTTTGCATTTTTAAGACAAAAAAAATCCCTAATTTAAAAAATCCCTAACTTTAAATAGGCATATATGGGCTAATGTCAAAAATATTTAAATCCTTTGAGACTGATTTTATTTTACAATAACTTTTGTAATTTTTACATTTCAGAAAAGCGGGTAATATATTTGGATTAACAACACTTTAAACTCGTAGAAGTTCAATATTTTAGGGCCATAAGTCTATATTTCTAATTTTGTTATCGCTACTCAAAGATGAAAATTTAAAAAAAAAAAAATCTTTTGAAACAAGCTCACTTTTTTTGTTCCTTTCATGTTTTTGTTCAGGACTTTCAACTTTTGGATTCCATTTTGGTGATACTAAAATCTCCCAACACATGAGAGATAAATTCAACATGCTACCTATTGACGTGCAATCGCCTAACAAATAAATACATGATAGTCGAAAATTAAAATCATCAGTTTTTAAATGTTGATGTTTTTTGTACCGGGCACTGGAATAAAAATTTGAAAACAACGGTTCGTTAATGTTGCAATTCTGTGCAGTTGGAGGTATGGCTCGTTCATGTGCCCTTAACAGATAAAGAGAACGATCAGCATCCCAAAAGTTGAAAATAATAAGAGTCAATTTTGTTCAAAAAGCTGTTTTCGCATGGCACATTTGCTGTTTAGTTTTAAATAGGCCAGTTTTCTGCGTGAACTGAGTTTTTTTTCTGTTATTTAAAAACACAAAATCGATGGAGCAAATAAAAATATTTAAATGTAAAAATTTTATAGACTTTTTGAAAATTGTGCAAAAATTGCATAATTTGTTTTTTGCTTTTTTATATATGATATTGATAGAAACCTAGAAATAATAGTGGCACCGCATATTAATGATCGCCCTCTTTTTCTCAAAAGGCACATCAACATTAATGCGCTATATTTGTCAAAATTAATATTATTTGTACGATTGATTTATCAATGCTTTAAACGCAAAACTAGGGAAGCATTAATAAGTTTAAGAAATAAATATTTTATGGACCAAAGGAAATTTAGTAAGTATTAAAAAGCATCATTTTTTTTTTTTTTTTTTTTTTTAAAGAGAAGCAACACTCAGGAAATTTTTCCTATTAATTAATGTGTTGCTTTCTTTGAAAAGGGGATAGTGGAGAGATGAAAGGTGGTGAAAGATGAAGGACTTCAAACATGGCAACACTGTAATTGCGCGAGTAGATAAGTCTTAGAACAGTTGTTGCTTCGCCACCTGATGTAGAGTTGGCGAATTTATTGAAGCTTTTTAGTTTCATAGCCCTGATTGATTATTTTACTTCGGTGGGGTTAAGTGCTATGGGAACACCGAAGGTGGGCGCAGCGATACATATAAGTGATAGAAAACTCATACATATTATTTTCTAAATTGATGTTGTCGTCACCGGGAATCGAACCCGGGACCATCTGTGTAATAGTCCAACGCGTTAACCATTACACCACAGCGCCCATGTTAAAAAACATCACATATTGGAATTAACTTGTAGAAAATAAAGTTTCTCTTCGATGACTACGTTTAATTCAAATAGAATCTTCAAAACAAATTATAATTTTTAAATATCGCATAAACCGCGATTTTAAGTCAAAAATTAAATTTTTTTGAACGCCACAAAAAATTGACAACGAGTTTTTGGGAGGCATAAATTAAGGAATAAATTTCGATAGAATCGCCAAAAAAATATTAAAGCAATAGTATAAAATGGTGCAAAAATTCTTTTAAACTCAATCAAAAAGTTTAATTTTAAGAATTTTTTTTAAATTTTAAAATGTAAACCGCCATTACTTCTGCAGCCCCTTGCAGAAAGTGAATTACTAATACGGAGTTGAAGTCAAGTCCCTAAATAATGTGCCATAACGTTTTAAAAAAAATTTAAATTTTAACCCTAATCTTAAATATTTTCGAGAATAGCCCATCTATCATTTGTAAGTTGTTATTTATTATTTTTAATTTTATTCAATTTTTTTTATTTTTCGATAATCCTAATGTTACAAGATTTGAAATCTTACGTATACAACATTTGTCATTACAAATTAAAATTTCAGTTAGATGTATCGTTATCGTTATAAAATGTAATATAATATCACTCGATTTCAACCGTTGTCTTCTTTCACATTTACATGTTTTATATGTATTTTCGAAATTGTTTTCGGTTAAAAATATTTTTTTTTTGTCAGGTTTTAAAACATTCAGAACAGACTATTATACCCAGTGAGTATATATTTGGCAATAGCAAGTTCTTACATTTCTCATTACTTTTTTATGGGGACGTCGCTCAAAGTAATGATATATCATTACTAACCTCCTTAAAAAAAATAAAAAAAAGTGTTTACCTACATGCTTACCAGTAAGGACAAAAGTAATGAGTCCATAAAAAAAACTTATAAAAAATATAATATAAAATATATTTTTTTACGGGAACAAATTTTTTCAATAAAATGTGCGACACGGGATTTAAACCTGGGACTCCAGGTTGTCAGTCAACCGTTCTACCATATATGCTATCTCGAAATGTTTTAATTGATAGATAGAAAAATAAATAACTTGCTTGCACAAAATGTCAATACTTTCCTGCTTACAAAAAAATCACAAATATGTAGTTATATATGTCCTTGCTAGATTTAAAAAAGTAATGTGTCTAAAAATAGATTTATAAAAAATTACTTTTATTTAAAATAACGATAGAAATTTATTGACAAAGCATTATTTACAAAATACATCCAACAATTGCATTTGTATCAAAAATGCACTTTTGACAAGATAAACGTGAAGAAATCACTTTTTTATAGAGAATATATTGTGTATTTTAAAAACTGTTTTAAAACCTGTTGAAAGTACAAAAAGTATACAATTAAGCTTTTTGTATGGAAATAATAGATAAGGGGTTTTTTGTAAATTGGGAAAATTATGTGGCATTTACGTCACAGAATAATCTAAACTAATTTTATATAAAAAAATTTAAATTTTCTATTGAAGCATGTTAAAATATTTTGAAGTGGAGGGGAGGGGGGGGGGGGGGAGAACAATTTCCAAAAATTCCCGATGAAAAATTTCCGATATAACTACCCAAGAAACATTTTTACGGACTCTCCGGCATGTACGGATTCTTGAATCCGGGGTTTACGGTACGTTTTCGGACCGTTTAATCGGATTTTCGAAAATACGTTTTTAGTCCGTTTGGGGATATCAGTTTTCGTGCCGTTTAATACGACTTCACCGATTTTCATCCGTTTTTCAAGTCAGTCACAATCGGTAACAATTTTTTTGCAATTGTTTATTAAAATAAAGTTAAGTAGAGAATATAAAAGATCGGGGCGCCAAATAAAATTCAGATAGCATGCATAATATGCATTGCATACGTTAGATGGTAAGTATTATATAATTTAAAACGCTCAAATGAGATTGCAAACAAAAATATATTTGTTCATAGAATTCATCGTTTTTAAACCCCACTTAATTTTTTTACAGTAGATATCTGATTCAATAATGGGCACAAACTAACAATGATGCTCTTGGTGGAAACAAAAAACTGCATCGAAAAAGTAAGTATCAATTTTTTTTTAATAAAAAAAATATATTCCAGAAAAACTCTTACTATCTCTTGAAACTAAAATAATAAATTCTTTTTTCCTTTTAGATTTTGAATATTATCGACCACAATGTTCCGTGATGCTGCTAAGCTGGATACAAAAAGTAGATGTGGCGAATTTCGTATTTAATTAAAGTTAAATGAAGTATATTTTAATATTTTTTCAAATAAATTAATAAATGTAAAAAAAAAATAAAATCCATTGAGTTTTTGTAAAAAAATGGTTGGAATACGAACCAAATAAGTATTTTCAACGATCCGTTTATTGCCGTTTTATATCCGTAAAAACGGAATAATCCGTTTTCAGCACGACAAAACGGTCCGGAAAACGGTACGTATTTGACGGACTTTAAACGGATTTGAGTCAATTGTTAACACGACCCAACGGTCCGTAACGGTCCGTCATTGACGGACTTGCAACGGATTCGAATCCGTATTCGATGTTCCTTTTAATCCGTTTCTGGTCCGTATACTGATCCGGAAACGGTACGGAAACGGACTCCGGATCCGACTATGCTGTACCGAAAACGGCACATAA
>JAEKOY010002582.1:0-11034 GCA_021234595.1 Delia radicum | reverse complement strand
TGCAGGCGTCAGATTTCATCCTTCACTAAAGGAATATTCAGATCGTTGTGTATATTTTCATTCCTTATATACCAAGGAGCGCCTGTTATTATTCGCAATATCCACGATGAGACCTCTGTATAACGTCGATGTTGGTTTTAGTGCGTTACCCCAAAGCTGGACGCCATATGTCCACATTGGCTTTATATAGTATTATACAACATAACTTTGTATTCGAGGGTCAGTTTCAATTGGTGGTTCATAAGCCAATGCAGACTAGAAGCTTTTAGTTTTATTTGAGTTTTCATAGCTTCAATGTGTCCTGCGCCATGTAGGCGTCGATTCAAATGAATGGCAAAGTAGACTACATCATTGGTGTGTGTGGGATTACGACATTGTTCAGAAATACTGAGGGACAGGTTTCGGACCGTAAACTGAATGTTACATGTTTGCACTTTTGTTCATTTACATTGATTCTCCAATTAGAGAGCACTGTGTCGAGAATGCGTAAGTGTTGATGTCGTTAATCGTTGGTCCGTTGGTATATCAGATGTAAAAACTATATACAATATAGGACCTAGGACACTTTACTGGGGAACACCTGCTTTGATATTAAAATCCTCAGTGGTATGACATTTGTACTTTACCCGAAAAATTCTGTTGGTAAGATATGATTCCGGAATCTTGTGATAATTTGGTTGAAACATTTTGCGTAGTTTATAAAGCAGACCCTCGTGCCATACTTTATCGAACGCTTGGGCTACGTCTAAGAAGATAGCCGAACAGTAATTCCGTTTAAGCGATTTACCTGTTCAATTGTGCAATGTTCTTTGCGAAAGCCAATTTTATGTATGGGTATAAAATCGTTTTCGGTAAGGTAAGGCATAATTTTTTGCCAAGACCAATTTTTCGAATAATTTAGATAGACTCGGAAGAAGACTTATAGGTCTTTATGACGAAGCAAGTGTTTTGTCTTTACCAGGTTTGTGGATCATGACAATTTGTGAAGTTTTCAGGAGTTCCGAAAGTAGCCAATCCGAAGCATTTCGTTGAATAAGGAGGTAAGATATACTATTGCTATCATTGGTAGTTCTTTAAATCATTTTGGGCAAATTAGATCACACCAGGGTGCTTTTTTAACATCGAGTTCATTTCTGATAACATTGCACAATTCCTCGGAAGAGAACGTTATTGGACTAAACTGTGCCCTGGTTATTTTCAATATGTACAGGAATTTTTATAATCATTAGTGCATGGGTTTGGCTCAAAAACAGACACTTAAATGCACTGCAAAAGTTTCAGCTTTTTCTTGGTCGCTACGTGCCCAGTTACCACTAGATAATCTAAGTGGTAATTCGCCTTCAATTGGCGGTTTAAATTTTTTGTTGCTTTCCATAAGAATGCTCCTTAAAACAGCTAGGAGAAAGGTTTTCTAGATAAGAGTCTAGATTTCGAGTTTCGACTTGAGTCAGCGCATCTTTCAGTTTTATTTATAGCTAAATTGAGTCTTTGCTGCAGGGATCGGTTGGATTGCTATTATTATTAAGATATTTTTGATTTGGGACAAGAAAACTTAAGAATTAAATGTAACATGGTTAGTCCACTTACTATTAGGTTGTATAGACTTAAGAACGGTCTGTCTTTGTTTAAGCGGGGGAAAAAAAGTATCCCATAGTATCGCGAAAATTTTACCCGAAATTCGTTTTTGTGCAGTAAACAGTAAAAAAACCAATGAATGCATGTTTATTTTTTGTATACACTCCAAAGTTTTAATAATTTACATATAGTGGTTCCAAAATTGTTTGCTACTTCTGCTTAATATTTTTAAATGAAATTTGTAAACTGATCATACATGTTGAATAGCAAAAAAAAAAAATTATCAAAATTCAATTTTTTGACCGTTTACCACGTTTTTATCCTCTCCTGAACACTTTGGTTAAGGATTGTATACCCTTTTTCTGGCGAGGCATTAAATGTTTGCGATAAAAGGCAAGGGGGTGGTCTTTAGAGACAACTTTGCGGAGAATAAAGAATTGCCACTTTTAATCTGTACTCACAACATTTTTAATAACACCGTTTTTATCAACGCCCCCCTAGTTGTCAGTAGCATCAGCTGTTGCCCGTATAACTGCAGCCAACTTCAGGCACATGCTAGATTTTTGCGCAAACTCTCATTGTTCAACTAACAAGTAAACAACAAATATCAACACCATCAAGCGAACAACAGCTATAAACCGGCAACCGCAAATATAAAGTTGTTCATCAAAAACTTAATTGGAATCTTACATCAAAAGTTTAAAACCGACCCAAACTCAAAAATAAACATTTTAAAAGAAAAAAGGAATAAACTTAAACCGAAAATTCAACATACAAGATCAGACGTTGAGACCAAATTTGATTAAAGAATACCCTAAAGTGATATATTTAAAATTGAAATTGTGAAAGACAAAAACAACATAAAATGAAATATTTTAAATTAAAATTGTGAAAACTTAAAATTGTTAAAATCTACAATAAAAAATTTAAGAATTAAAACCCTAAAACCCTTAAAACTACAATTACCTAAAATTTAAAAATAAGGTTAAATGATTTTCTATTTTTATGTAATTCCCTCAAAAGATGGTAAATAAGAAGTCATCATTCTTTTTATTTCACTAACCCGTAAATAAACAACCTTTAAGAAAAATTACAAAATACTAGTATGATACATCATTTTAACAGTCATTTATACCAGCTTTTAGAAAAAATATAAAAAACTTTAATATCTAATAAATAAAAAAATTATTAATTGTGAAGGCGTGGGTAGAGAAGAATGAGTGTATTTTCTAAAAATCATAACTTACACTACAAATTTTCAATTTTCTGAAAACAGACTGCGCAGTTTCTGGTATTGAACCTTCGTCAGTGACCCTATTTTTTTGAATAATGTAATATTTGTTATGTTTTTATTTGTTCGATTGCGTCTATATGAAATTTTCTGTGCAATCACTGACCGTGGTATAGATAAACTGATTTCTAATGCCACATGCACTCCGCACTACATGTTAGACAGATCGCTTTAGTCCTCTGAGCTATTGTCAGGTCGAGTTTTGTTGTGATTAAAAACTAGTTTTATTCAATACACGCTGTTTTTTGTTCGTGCATACATAATCTCAGAAGTACAACCTCCAACAACACAACAGTTCTATTTTTAGAAACTTACCTCACTCTAATGTCCACTGTTTTCCCATATGTTGTAAGTGATGCCATATCTATGATATATTCTTTGTATATTCGATAGATGGCGCTTACGTAGTTAGGGAAGAATTGCCAGAGAGCAGCCAATTGCAATTAATACTATAATTAATATGCAATTATTGGCATATTATTTTGAAAAGCTCGTCGTAAACTTTTTACACACTATATTTTTTCGAATAATTTTTTATAATATTATTATATTGGTCTTAACAGTTATGGATTTTGTGAAACATTTAACTATATTTAATAAAATTTGTATATCAGCTTGCTAGCTTTTAATTTACGTAAACTGCAACAAATTAGTTTGGGTTTTTTTTGGGTATAGTTTTACCAATAAAAGTACGATATAACGTCTGCATCTTGAGATAGAAAAAGTTTGTGGTCGGGAGTAAAGTTTGGGATGCGTATATTGCATCCATTTATGAATCGGGTATGCAAACTTCTTTGTACCAATAAGTCTTTGGACACATGTAGAAAAAATCACTCATAACAAGTTTTTATTTTCAAATAATTTAAAACTAACGGTTAATGTCAAAAATATAAGCGTAACATAAATTTATTTCAATATGCAATGTTTTTACAAAATAAAAGTTTCTCAATAGTCCTTATTTTCCGAAATAAAGGGGTGCTATACATTCACCCGCCTGCGCCACATAACCAGCACTTACTTCTAAATAAATTGATATTATACTTAGAAAAGGTGTCAGTATTATAATAAAAGCATTAACGTATTAACAAAAGAGTAGCAATGCTCTTAACAATTTAAAATACACATTTCTTAATTTTTATAATCATAAGAGCTCTTTGCTTTGTAAAATGTTTACAAAGAATCACAGCAAAGAGCCTTCATATTTGGCATAATTTTAGTTAAAGCCATCTTCTAAAGCCCAATAAATGTATATTAGCAACATTATAACAGTAACAAAAGTGAAATAAGAAGATGGCACTAAATTCTTTTGCTATTTACGGACAAAATATCGATTTTAATTAAATTGTTCTACAGTAGACCACAGCAGCAATATCATCATGAATTCCTTGTATGAAAACTGTACATGGAATTTTCCTTAAAATGTGGCAAAAACTCATAGTCATAAATCAAATAAACGTCATATTAACAAAGTGTGTAGACTAGGGTGTCCCTTAAAAATAGATTTGTCATTACTCACCCCCAGTTTTATATCGGAATTTTATTTTCATGCAATATAAAGTTTATAATGAAAAAAAAACAGCATTTTTGTGGATTTGTAATCCAGTTATTAAGCAAAAAGCTGAAAAATGGGCAGTTTTGCAATTTTTAAGGCAACGGATGCACTTTTAGGATTGTTCCGCATTTTTTTTCTCCTATTCAATATCTACACTTTGCTTCAGACACAAAAAGATATTCCGTACGGTATATCGAGATATTACTGTGTTAAATTATAGAAAAAGTGCTAAAAAAAGTCGCCTTAAGGCAAAAAATTCGTATGGCCATTACATTATTATTGTAGCCAACTTGACAAAACGAATGATGCAGAAGTTCTTACTTTCATGTGCAATTCTGAGAATTCAGTCCCAAAATTATGTGTTGTACTGTATTATTCATTTAATATGCACAAAATTATTCAGATACACACTAAAAAAAAATATCAAAAAATATAAGTCTGATTAGACAATAAATATTTTAATATTATCCAAAAAATCTTTAACCCTTAGTCGGCTGGGACTAAAATGACACTTAATTTTAGTTATAAAAAACAAATCTCCACTTAATAAAAGTGTTAGTTATTTATATTGAATGTTGTTTTTTAAAAAAACTTTCTGTTACTTTTACTACTTTTATCGTGTTATTTAAAAAATGTTTAAAAATAAATATCGAAATGGTTTAAATACAATGGAAAATCAGTAGCCCTTTTTTTATTGTGTTTTTCAATTAATTTAATACGTATTTTGGGTAGTTTTCTACGTAATAAGTGAAAGTGAAATTCTTCCGAAAATTGTGAATGGTGTTATTCTGTTAAACTTCCTAGAGGGACTTGTTTTGTCGAAAAGTGTAAAAATTAACCCTAAAGGGATCAACTTACATAAAATAGTTATTTTTATTAAGTGGAGATTTTTTATCAATTTAAATGTTCCACAATCTATTAGTCATAATTTAAATTAAGTTTCATTGGTCTTTTTAAAAATAATAATTTTTCGAAGCTTCGTATTTTAGGAATTTTTTAAAGTAACACACTTTTTCTTCAAAATGGGCCATTTTCGACCGACTTGTGGCAAAAGTTAACGTTTGCAAAAAAAATCGATTTCTTCTACTGGGAAAAATTTGTAATAAGACGAGGAGATGTAATGAAAGAAAATCGACAAATATTTATTTTAAGGGACGGCCTCCTAATATAGACGTGTAAATATACACCCACACTTACTCATTTATATTGATATTTTCATGGCGTGTATACAATTTATAGAATATCTGGCCAAAATTGACAGTGTATGAAAAAATAAGCCAAACAGAAATCATACAAATGCATAAAGTTAATTCCATTTGTTTTCTTATAATTTTTATACCATATTTTTACTCAGCCATTATATGAACTATTTATTTAGAAAGTGGTATGAGTCCAATTGCTTTTAAATGGGGGAAAAAAAAGAGATTTGAATTGAAACGTTTGTAATACTGTAAACGACAACTTTTGTGGAATATTTATATACACATCTCATTAGAGGGACTTTAGGTTTATTTATACTTACAAACAAACCACATATTTATTGCGAAAAATCCATATTTTTTAAGTGTTGAATAGACTCATGTCACTTTCAAAATAAAAACTTTTTTAAAATGATGTAAATAAACTTACTACCAGCTTTTCTTAATTTTATGAAGAAGAACTTTGGAAAATTAGCGAAATTTTCACACGATTAGTCCATATGCATAGAATACAACCTATTCATTATTTAAGTTTATTCAAAAAACTCATTTGGAAAAACTAACGAAATTGCGAGTTTCGCAAAAATGTCCACGAGCTCGGAAAATTCGAAGAATTTGGATTTCAATGTTTTATAAGACCCAGGCAATACTTTATGGGGAAGATAATCCTGTTATATAAAAAAACTTAAAATACAAGAATTCGGTTAAAATATCCACGTTTTTTAAAGTTTTAACAACAAAATGTTCTGCAGTGAATATAAGCATGAGCGGCTCCAGCAATTAATATATCGCTCTTTTACTTCAAATGTGGTTTTTTTAGTTAATGATACACAAAGAGAAAAATTCAGTTATTTGCCAACTGAAATTCGGCTACTACTACTCAAATTCGGTTATTACGAATATCAGTCGGTTGGTACAACTAAACATTAGTTTTTCACAACAAAGATCGGTTAATTCAACTGAATTTTAGTTATAAACCCCAAAATATTTAGAAATCTAATGTAAATATCATTGTACTAACTGAATTAATAAGTTGTTACCATTAAAATACACTTTTCAATTCGGTTGGCACTTTATTTCTCTGTGTGTACAGATATATTAGTTATATCATGCTTTATGTTTTGTAGAAATTTCATAGTAATATCATGTATACTTTTCGAGATAGATGATACTATATTTTATTTTTTCATTTATAGAGAAACCTTGCTACTCACGGGTGTCCCGAATAATTGGCGAATTCACACACAACTCTCACTAAGAGAAAAAAATACACTAAATCCCCATATTTATAAAAAACGTGACCAAATAAATAGAGAAAGGGTCGAGCGAGGCAGATATGGATTGAAAACTTTAAACTCGTTTTTTGCAAAATCGTGCTTTTTGAGTTATGTCAGTCTTGCAGTAAATGTGCGATATATTATAACGAAAAATTTCATACACCTCAGTGTGCAAAATACAACGAACACATGTAATTAAAACAACATGGCGTATGAAATTTCTCAGCCATAGAATATTATGGAATCTATTTTTTTTTTTGAAAAAGGACTATACCACATTCAACATAAGTGGTTAATATGTTTGATAATACACAGGAAAAATTATTACCCTTAAATGTTTAATGAAAGATTTAATTAAAATTAATTTTGGAGGATAAATTAAAATTAACGAAGAACATGGTTAGGTTGACTATACTTAAGCGCTATGACATGCAAAGTTTCACATTGAAAAGTTTTGACAAAAGAATTGATGGCATTTAAAAGTCTTAAAATTAAAAAAAAAGAATGCCTTGAAACTTACTAGATTTTTATAATTGATTTTATTTTTTACTCATAGTTTTTAACTTTTAGCTACAAACCCAATACAAAATGGAGTCAGTAGACTTAGGAGATTAATTTACTGCAAAAGTGATTTCCATACCGCTGCTTAGTGACAAGTTATATGGTGGTTTACAAATGAAACCAAAATTTTACGATTTTTAATCTTTTGTAGTTTTTTCCATGGGGTTTTGCGCCGTTTAGTGGAATTGGGTTTTGAGAACAGTATTTAAAAAATGGCGTTATTTTATACAATTTGAGGTATATCCAGTTGGAGCATCAATAACGGCATACGAGCATCACAAAATTATATGGAATTGATATACATTCTTTGAAAATGTTAAAGATTTTACTGATCTTACTACTAAATAGAAAAAAGGCATCTACAAATTTTAAGAACTTTAAATTTTAGGGAGGCAAATAATATTTTAACACTTAACTACTTCAAAAAGCATACTTTTATAAATTTTTCATTTTGAAAATTGAAAATTATTATAATTTTGTGCCAATAGCAACCCTAAACCCAATTAGATATCATAAACCGGCAAAAAAATGCGTGTTTTACAAAATAAACATAGTTTTTTTTTAAAGATTTGATATCATTTTATTAAAAATAAAAAATTATGTTTTTTCGACCGTTAATTGTGCAATGAAAATGAAAATTATTCAAGTTCGAAGCCATACTCTATATTTCTTTATTGTTCTAACAAATAATCTATAGAGTTTTCGTTTTCAAATTATTAATTGACCACTTTCAGGAATATGTTGATAGATCGATTTCGGGAATTTTCTAGGTTTCCAATCATCAGAACACGTTTTGAAAGAAGGTGACAATCCCATGCAAAACATCAAACATTCATATAACTAGTTTTCTCACTAAATGAGAACTTATATATGAGCTCGAAGTTAAAGATTATCACCATTCATCAAAAATAAATTGAAAACATGTTTTTGTTTGCAATGATAGATATTTTATACACGTTTTTGTTTTTTCCTTTTTATTTGTACACTTGTTTTGTTTAAAATAAAAAACAAAACAAAATGTACAGGAGGAGTAAACATTTTTTTTAATTTAACTTAATCAGGTGTCATTGATATAGATCTAAATATCGATCTATATCAAATGAGGATCTGATCTTATCCAAAATGATCTCAAAATCCGATTAGATTCCTCAAATATATTACTGGATTAAATTAGATCACAATTGATCTCAATATTGGGGGATCCAATAATACCGAAGTAAAGATACTGACAGATCCCAAAATATCGTATGAGATTAATTAAAAAAAAAAAAACAAATAACATAAAAAACTAAGTTCACGCAGCAATCTGGGATATTTGAGACTTGGCAGCAGTGATGCAAGCCACCGGTCGTCAGCCGGTTAGCCGACTCCGCCGATAGGTTTTTTTTTCAAGCCGACGCCGCCGCCCACACTATCGCCTTGAATCGGCTCTCGGCTAAGTCGTTTAACATATTCGACCATAATTACACATTTTTTTTGCCTATTTTAATGAACAATTCTTTAAATAAAAATCATTAATACTTCAAAAGACTTTCGAAATGCCATACAGCAACTCTTATTTTGTGGTTCAGAAAATCTGGATTAGCTTGTAATAAAGAATGCTTTCACTTCAATTTTTAAATCTGATTATTTCCCAATTGTTAGAATTTACTCTATTTTGATTTCTGAGTTTTGATATTTTTGATTGTAAAGACGCTTGAACAATAAAATATACAAAAAAAAAATATGTGATAAATTGTTGTTCCAAATCTGAAGCGAATGGTGAAGGTGAGAATTTGAATCGCTAAGATGGTTTCTAAAATTAACACATAATTTAAATAAATTAAATGAAACACATTTAAAGCAGTAAAACAATACAGTAAATAAAAATAAATAAAATTTAATACAAAATTTATTTTCTCTACAAATAATACTTTTCCCCGATTTTATTCACTAATAATGATGTAGTTTTTGATTGCTAAATTCAAATGGAAACTGAAAGTGAGATTTGATTTCAGACATTATTGTAAGAGCCGATTGCACGTCAAAGATACCTTGATAATGTAGTAACATTAAAATTAAGTGTCTTTACCTGAAATTTATTGAGTTGAAATAATTTTGACAATTGCTTGCTATAATTTTATTGCATGTAAAGACGCGAAACTATACTACAAGTTTTTTAAAACAACTAGTTATGTGCTAAAATAATATCATAACAGTTTTCGGAATAACGGTTGTAAATTTATAAATAAAGATTTTTCTAATAAACGTTTGATCAAGGACAAAAATGTCAATTCTGAAAAACTGCGCAAAGTCGCTAAATACTATCCATCTTTTCTTTTTAGTCAAAGTTTTGATATATCTAAACAAATGAATGTATCCAAAACAAATATGTTTTGTATCGCCTTTTCCCATTTTTATATACAAAATATAAATTTTTCCTTAAAATCATCTTACTACAGTTAACAAAAAATCTTTTAAATTTGTTCTTTTTGTATTTGGGGAAAATATCGGTAATATTTTTTGTTACTTAGATTTATTTAACAATTTTAGCCCAAAAAATGTCAAAAACCACAATAATTTTTTATATGCTTAAAGTTTTTATAAAATTTAGCTAGTCTTTTTCACTTTTCCAGCTAAAAAAAAATTCAGCTTTTTCTAGCGGTTGTTTGGGTCGGATTCAGGTTTCTTAATAAAAAGTTAGTAACAGTGTTTGCAACCCAAAAATAAATTTATCTTGCTTTTTTCTACACAGTGCTTTGTCGTTTTGCGAAATTTTGATTTATACCTTTGTAACATACAAAGTTGTTATGACATTTAACCTTCAGCGATATCAGCCGCTGCCGACAACATTTTCCCTCCTATATTTTATTATTTATTCTACGGGCGTTTAAGTTGTCACCGCTGAATGTTTTGGCCTCGCGCAGCCGCCGCCGACGTTTTGTCGGCTTTCATCTCTGCTTGAAAGCGAATGTACCATGAGAAAAGTTTTTTTTTTAAAACTTAATTCACTCACACGTTTTTCAACTTTGTTACTGTCGTACTCTTTATTTGTTTAGGGTACATCCACGAAACATACCTCCAACTGTGTATAATTACAACATCAACGAACCATTGTTTGAAAAATTTTATTCCAAGTGCCCGTTACAAAAAACCTCAAAATTTTAAAACTAAAAAAAAAAAAAAATTCGTTACAATTGCTGGACTTTCATAAATTTATTTGCTGGGTGATGACATTAATCTATCAAGTGTTGGGAGGTACATGTAATACCAATAGAAATCCAAAAGCTGAAAGCCTCAAACAGAAATATATAAAGAAGAAAAAAAAAGTCATTTTGTTTCAAATTAAATCTTTTGAAATTTTTCAACTTACTTAACGATAACATTAGAAATATGGAATATGGTCCCCACTGAGTTCAAGTTTTGTTTATCCAAACATATAACCCGCTTTTCTAAAAATTAAAATTGCTAAAGTTATGAAAAAATAATATCAGTTTTAAAGTATTAAAATTTTTTTGACATAAGCCTGTATCTACTTATTTTCGCAATACATTTGGATACTGGAGTGAAGATCCATCGTAGATTTTCATTAATTTTATT
>JAEKOY010002581.1:0-11038 GCA_021234595.1 Delia radicum | reverse complement strand
TGCCTGAAGACGACGAACGGTGCCCACGGATGGCAATATTGAACGGCTACAGGAGAGTATTCGGGAAGATGGAGAAACATCAACCAGGAGACATTGGACACAACTTGGCCACTCACGTGGGTCGCTGCAGAGAATTTTACATACAAAAAGAATGATTCCATACAAAATCCAGCTTGTCCAAGAATTGAAACCGACAGATTACCAGCAATGACTTGATTATGCAATTTATTTCCACATAAAAGTAAAAAAAAAATCATAATTTTTTTCATAATTAAATTTTGAGCTACGAACCCCATTTCCAATTAAATGGGTTGGTTGAAGTGTAGGATATGGGCTAAGGAAAATCCAAGAGTAGTTCAACAGTGACAATTACATCCACTTAAGTGTACTGTGTGATGCGGTGTTTCGTCGGAGAGGATAATTATCCATATTTTTTGACAATGAACACGATGTTGCCGTTTCCATCACTGGTGTTCGATATCGGACAATGTTGGAAAAAATTGTAAGGCCAGCCATGGAAAACAAACCGCAAGTATGGTTCCAACAGGATGGAGCCACAGGGCAAACTGCGAGGGATACAATGGCTCTTTCACGCGACATCTTTGGTGAACGAATTATCGCGTACAAGCGATTTTAATTGGCCTCCGCGTTCACCGGATTTAACCGTTCCCTACTGTTTCCTTTGTGGTTATTTGAAAGGAAAAGTCTATATTAATAAGCCTAGAACCATGCAGCTATCAAAAATCAATATACCAGCCGAAATCAGCAACATAACACCTCAAGTTTTGCCGACGGTTATGGAAAATGTTTGGGAAAGAGCACGAAGCAAGTGGCCACCAATTGCGAGATAGAATTTTTATAATTAAATTAAAAATATTCTTAATTAATATTTAAAAAAAAATAATAATAATTATGTCTGAAATAAAAAGTCATAATGAACTCAAAACACTTCGGTCATTTTGGGCCACCCTGTAAAGTCAGGCTGCAGACAAATCCTTGGGATCAATTTTCCTGACAACATAAACAACCCATAACAGCCCCTCGTCTTTAAAATATTTGACAAAGCATATTGATATTAGACTCACATGGGTTACAGGGCAAAGGCACATTTCGGGAATTACCTTGCAGGTTTCTACGGAAGTGGAAGATGTACGTCTCTATACTGAGAGAATTTTCCAGTTTTATTGAATTTTTTCACTAAACTTATTAAGTTTCCTTCACAAAATTAATGCCAAATTTCTTAAAAGTTATCAAAAAGATTCATAATTTCTATGCAATATAAAAGTTTCTCATTAGACATATGAAATGCTAAATAAATGAAATTTAATTTTTAATAAAATTTCATGACAAAAACGCATTAATTTATTGAAAACTTTCATTGATATCATGCAGATAATGCTCTCAGTGTAGCTTCTTGTATGTTAATTTTTTTTTGATATCTCAGCGTTTCGACTACGGTGGTGATAACTGGACATTGTCTAAAAAGAATGCACGAGAACGATTGAATGCCTTATCTAACCATTTTGCAGGAGCTTTATGGACAAAGAGTAAGAAGATATTGTTGAACTTTCTTTGATCCTGTCAGGCTTTATATACCCAAAGCAATGCTGTCACTTGGGTCGACCTATTTTAATCATCCAATTGATATATTGGACTTTAAAGATCATAATATTTTTGAATTAATAAAATGCTTCTCTCTAACATATCCCAATAAAAGACATCGATCTTCTGAAAGACTAAAATCAAAAACTGTTAAAGAAAAGTCTTCTCCTATAAAAATTGGGTTGTCTCTTACAATTGTATTCGCTTGTCGTTCAATATGAAAGAGCCTAGCCACTTTCATAAGTGGTTGTTATTGCAAGGTGAAGGTGACCACTTGTGATATATCAGGTCTTCAACTTTAAAATTCTTTTTTCATTTACAATTGTCGAAGGTGGCGGTTCGAATTTGAAAAAGGCAATTTAGAAGATGCTTTTTTTCCATGATTTTATTGCATGCAAATCTTATCACTGCTTATCTACCACAATCGTCAACAAACAAGATGTGCATGCAATAAATCGTCTAAAATGCCTCAAAGTGACCTACCACTTTAAAACTAAATTGTTGTAAGAATATAAAGTTTGACATAGTGAGACATATCACAAAACTAACCTATGTATGTATATGAGAATTCAAATCTGTGTCATTTTGTCTAATACAAAACACAAAACAAATCATTACATTATCAATGATAAAAATGCATATTAAAAACACCTCCAGACAGCCTATTATTACTAAAACAACCAGCAACAAATAATAACAACAACCATAACGATAACAACAACAACAATAGCAAACTAGTAGTAAAAATCATTTAAAAGCAAATAAAGCATATTTTTATAGCATTTTTATAGTTGTTGCAACAATCTAATAACAATACAAATAATTATACCAACGATATTAAACACTCGTACAACATACATTATTAAATGCCACTCAAAAGCAACAGAGTCATTTTAGAAAATGAACAACATTTTACCGACGCTGAAATAGAAACAAAAAATCTAACAACAATTCCACATATAAATAGAAATAGAAGCAAAAAAAAAAAAGACAATTTTAACGGCGGCACTTGAAAAATTGAGGTATAAAAACCATTAGAATCACAATAAAATAAACATAAAATCATAATAAAACAACGCTACTGCATTAAACCACGCCCTCATAGCAAACAACGACAAAGGTGTGTGTAAAAGCATGCCCAAGAAAAATATTCAACAAGAGATGATAACACACACCCAACGCACACAATATGGGAGGCAGTCATTAAACGAAAGAAATAAAACAACAGCATCACTTTATTTCATTGCTTCTTCGTTCATGCATGTGTGTGTGTATATTATACGGAAGCCATAACTGTTAACAAAAATTACCAATAACTCAAATAAACTGATGTTATGTTCACTCAACAAAACGCACCAAACACACACACGATAAATGGGAAACCATTAAAACTACACTAACAAAAAGAGAGTTTTAATGGCGTAATTGTGTTATATTGAAAGAGACAGAACTATTATTAGGCCATTCAACTGAGTGCAAAGTCAAGAGTATTTCTGTTGAAAGAGCAGCCATTAAAAAAAGTACTTTTGAGTGAGAGTTATCATCATGATGGCCTTGTTAGAGCAAAAGAACTAGTTATATATATCGTTTGCGCTTTCTATCACATAGGAATGAATTTTGTGTTTAACTGAACATCGTATAGACACGCGTCATCCATAAAATTGTATACTTTAGAGTGTGGGAAGTTTAATAAAAATTGAGTATAATCGATTTTACTGCTGTGATTACGGCCGTGAGAAAATTGTTAATACTCTACACTTAGCTTATAACTTGCTTTTTATGTTTTGTTTACATTCGTTTTATTGCGCAAGTGTTTTTTTATTGTATTTTTTGTTTCGTTTGTTTTCTGCTCATTTCGAAGTCTCTATTTGCTAACGAAATCTTTAAATATTATAAAAAAAAACTGACAATAATTATAAGGCGCTTACTATTTTCATATTGGCAATAGCTTAAGGGTTGCCATTTAAAAACTAAGAACAACATGTAACATACTAATTTGTTATTAGGAAATTGGTTCAGAGACTTACAATAAGCTTATCAATTAAATTATGTATTCAAATAGTGTTCAGATATTTTGCTATAGGTCCAGAAAATTTTACTGTGATACTCGACTTCATTGAAGAGAACATATTCGTTAAATACTCAAATATTCAATAAAAACTAAAACATTTGCTGGTTAGAACTGCAGTGCGTATACGTATGGTTTGTTACCCATATAACATATTGTTTCTAATAATAGAACAAAAATCATAAATTATTATGCTTATTTGCTATAAAATATATTAAACAAACATTTTTTCCAAAACGAAGCCGACTTACATGCTGGGGCTGAATTTCAGTTTATGGGGGACACCCCTAGAGAAAAAATCTGAATATGCCATCCCCTTCAGAATGTTCCCAGGAGTACGAAAATCATAATGAATAAGGGGGCTCACGCCCCCTATGGGCGTGGCAGTCGAAAAACGACCCGGCCCACCTACGTAGACAATATGGGTATCAAATGAAAGCTAATGTCTTCACGATTCCAAAAATAGCCATAGTTGCCAGATCGGGCGGTTTTTGCAGCCGATACGGCCATTTTTGTTAAATAGGGGCGGGGGTGAAAAACGACCCATGCCACCTACTTAGGCAATATTGGTATCAAATGAAAGGAAATGTCTTCACGATTCCAAAAATAACCGTAGTTGCCAGATCGTCCAGAATTTGAGGAAGATATGTTAATTTTTATAAAATGGGGGAAGGACTTTTTTTGTTTATTTCTTTTTAGCTCGGCCAGAGGCCGAGCACTCGAGATCCCCGCCGTCTAGAATTAAGACATACTGGAGTTAAAAACCCCTAAGCCCGGCCGTAGGCCGGTCACGCAGAAAAACTTTACTAAGCGAAGCCAGTATAATAAATTTTCATTAACCAATCAGAAGCTTGGCAAAATTTCAGTTTATAGTAATCTTTTCGCACAAAATGCTCATTTTTGTTTGATTTTAACAAAATATAAGCAAAAAAAAGGAAAAAAAAAAATTTCCCCCACACCAAATTTTGCCAAAATGGCCATATCGGCTACAAAAATCGCCCGATCTGGCAACTACGTCTATTTTTGGAATCGCGAAGACATTAGCTTTCATTTGATACCCATATTGTCTACGTAGGTGGGCCGGGTCGTTTTTCGACTGCCACGCCCATAAGGGGCGTGATCCCCCTTATTCATTATGATTTTCGCACTCCTGGGGTCATTTAAGGGGGCGTGGCCTTTTTTTTTTTTCCAGGGGTGTCCCCCATAAACTGAAATTTTGCCCATGCTGGAACTTTCTGAAGCAATATAAAATCATCTAATGTTTGGTTTACAAAGAAAAAACTAATTTTGCCGATTTTTAGATGACTTGAGTTATATATACATTAAAAATTCAGAACTAGTTTGGAATTAAGAAAAAAAATATTTTTTTTTTTTAATTCGCAATAGGAAATCTATCGATATAGTAAAATTTATAGCATATTCCTAAAAATTTCTACACTGATAATAATCCATGCGTAAAATTGCGAAAAAATGTCAAAATAATCAAATTTTTGGTAAAATAAACGAAAATGTTTACATTTTACCAAAGTTTTTGTAGTTTTGACAATAATTTCGTATTTTTATGCATGGAGTATTATGAGTGTAAGAATTATTAAAAAAAATTTTATAAAATCTTCCATTTTTATTCGTATTCTATATTAGATAATATACTGAAAGCTTGACTTTGATACGATGGAAAGCCTTGTAAGTATATCAGGTCACATTAATTGGAAATGTTGTAGTGCGAACAATTTGTAGAACAACAGATAACTGATGTCGTGGTAAAATACGCCTTACATTATCTTTGAAATTGATATATATTATCGATTATATACTTTGATTCGTATTTGTTCCAGGGACTGTGTGAATGAGTTAATACCAACTAATTGAGAATGTTAATGAACCTACATCAAGATGATCACACTAAGGAACTGTAATGAACACAATTATGGAAGCTCTCATTAGCCTGTGAACAAGAAACTTAGGTATCCCAACTTTTCTGTATAATTACTTTGGATTTTAATCCGGTCTTGTATCATTTGTCTACTTCAAAACCTAACCACAGATTTCAAAAAACAAAGTTCAGCATACAAAACTTCAATAATGTAATTGATTCTCAAAAATTATAATGTAAACCACAACAACTTCAAACATGATTATTTTAGGATAGGATCCGATTTAAAAATAGAAGAATCTGAGACAAAGAGAATTGTGTTAGTTTATTTAATTGTTATTGAACGATCTTTTGCACATTCTTTTATTTTTGTAGGACATTATTTTATCTCTTTAACACCCAAATGAAATCCGGTGGAAAGAATTCGGTGAAAATATATTTATGTTACAGGCAACGGCGTCAAATAGAACAATTTTTATTCAAAATTGAGAAAAGTTGCCAAGAAATAAAAAGTGAAAAACAGCACCCCTAATTGAACCGTTTCTAAGTTCGTTATTGTAACACTTGATTCGAAATGTTTAATTACTGCCCGAATGAATAACAGACATTGATAATACGCATTATATCACTTTTATCTAAAAATTTTAAAATTAACATTTTTCCTTAGTGAAAAATTTTACCAAAATTTCGAACTAATATTGCTCAGATATTGCTAAAGATTAACATTATCTAATAACAATATTGTACATTCAGAGAACTTCTGCTGTATATATTTGTAGTTGTTTGAGTTGGTAATACAGTATCATTACATTTAAGTGAAAAAACAGTGATTTGTAGACGAAATTTCAGTTTTAACTACAATTTTAGTTCATTTAAAAAAACAAACCACATCAAATTATTGTATTATGATTTTAGATTCATTTCATACAGTAGTTTTTTTTTATTTAAAATATAAAACAAATAAATGTTTGTTTATTTTTTACGGCATATGCGGTTAATTTTTACAACAATTGTGGTTAATTTTTTGAACAGTAAAACACAAATGACAATGTTAGTTAAAATTACTGAAATGTAAGTCCTGCTTTCTTTAAGTGAAATTTCATACCACCCTAAGCTTTGAAAAATATGTTCTACCACATGTTTTTTTTTTTTTTTTTTTGTTGCATATTTTAGGCGATATTGGAAAAAATAGATTTAGAATGAATCTTAAAAACTAATTTTTAACAAATATAAGTTTGGGCATAAATTATTTTGCATGCCAAGATATAACTAAAAGTTCAAAAATTACACTTTTTGTCCTTTTACTTAAGAAGATATGACGACATTCGTTTTTCGAAAAACGCGAATTTGAGCGAAAACGCACATAAACTTCAATTAAATTTAAAAATTAATTGCGTTAATAATACTACTTAATAATCTTTCTGCTAAAGGCGATGTCCTTTACAGATAACCTATGACATACAGGTTATATGTCCTTGTACCAAACAAAAAGAGCGTTTTCAAAAAATTAAGCTTCAATCTTACTTTGTGTTAATTAGTATTGGTTTCTAGTCAATATAAATATATTTTCAAGATATTTGAAAAGTTCGTTCATTTAAAAATATATATTTTTTTAAATTTTATGAAGTTTAAACTTTAACAATTCCTTGCTTCCAAACCGTGTCTTGCACACAAACAAGTTATTCACAAAATATTTTGTTAATTTAGCTTTCTATCGAAATAGCTAAATTTCTTATTACAAATCAAACATTTGACGCAATTATGTCCAATTTAAGCGACTAGCGGCGCGCTAGTCGGTTAGAGGAATAATTAATCGGATGTTCTGAGTATAAAATACGTTGTAAATTCACCATAAATGTTAAAATTACTATTTATGGAACCAAGACCAGTATTGGATCTTTGGATACCCGAATTCGCGGACTTATTGGAACGTCTTCAGAAAGCGGGTTCTATTCGACTATTCTCCTTTTTGTTCAGATTATCTTCTACTGTCGGGACACCGGCGAATTTTGTTTGAAATTGAAAATAACGTTGTCCTAAAAGATTAAAAACATGTAGCATTTCTTTTGTAATTAATATTGCGAATATTTTATACCCTACAAACATATTATATTAAAACGGAGTTTTAAATACCAAGCAATATTTTTTAGAACTAGTTACCTCTGAATCTATTCTAGAACTTCTTTTACCACCGGTTGCATAGAACCAGTTCTGGAACAGATCCCTGGGAGTCAAAATGTAAAATTTCACTAACCCAGAATCAGTTCCATAACATGTTCTAGTACCGGGTTTAAAGAACCTGTTCTTGTTTGGAGGTAAAGAACATTGTGCAAATAGGACAATCTCCATACAAAAAGAATCGGTTGTAGAACATAAATTAGAACCTGTTATGATACAGTACAAGTTGTTCTGCAACCTGTTATTTGCATTTTACAACTTTACTGGCCCACCAAAATTTTTTAGAACTAGTTAACTCAGACTCTATTCCTGAGCAACTTCTTCTACCACGTATTGAATTCCACCAGCTCTAGAACAGATTCCAGGGAATCAAAATGTAAGGTTTCACTGTCGCAGAACCAGTTCTATTCCCTGCTCTAGAACCGGTTCTAAAGCAACCTGGTCTTGTTTTTATGTAATGAATGTATTCCAATAGGACAAATTCCTTACAAAAATCAGTGATTTAAGAACAGAAATTAGAACCTATTGTTCTGCAACCTGTTATTTGGATTTTACTATTTTACTGGTATGTATATTATTAAATATCGATATTAGTAGCATTAAAACATTATTCCACCAGAATAACCCCATTTTTTTATTTATATTTAAAGCGGCAATGCTGCTTAATTAACTGTAACTTTTTAGATTAAAAGAGCACAAAAATCGTCTGTATAAAACGGTAGCTAAACAAAACGTGTTGGGCTATTCAAATTTTGGAGTACATTCAATTATAGTAGTCGTTGAAGTCATAGTCCATTCAAAATAAACACACATAATACTCTCATAAAATTTGACGTTGATAGCATTGTTAAGTGGTCGGTATATCAATGGGTTTTATAGTCTGGTTTGGCTCAATAATAATTTCAATTAAATAACACTTCATTTGATATTGTTTTTAATTGTTTGGAATATATTTTAAATGCGATTCTACTTTCTTGAATGAATGAATAAATAAATGAGTTAGAGAAATTTATAAAACTCTTTTTTCATAAACTCAAATCTCTTTATCAACAACCACTCTTTGAAGTATAAAGTAATTTCCCAGAGAGTTTCTAAAAGTCTCATATGTAGGAACATTCGTATAAATTTGTTTAAGTTTATTTTTTCTGTATAAACATTTTTATTCCACACCTTTTTGAATGGCAGAATGCGACATAAAATGGTAAAATGCGCCGTAAAACGTAGATTTAAGTAAGTGGAAACGAGATCGTTAACTACGCGCATAAAAATAAAAATCATCATTTTACCAGCAGTGATTGAAAAAATAAATACAACAACAAAGTCTACGGAGTCCCCCTTTTTTCAAATATAAACGAACGACAACAATTTCCTTTTTTATATTTGTCTACCAGGGTTGATATAAGAGAATTTTAATTTAGCGGTACTAAATCAAATTTTTATAATAACAAAAAAAGTTCCCAGGACGAAATTGTAGTAATTTATTATAGGTCCAAAATAACTCTTATTACCAAAACATATTTTCTATTGAAAACTTGGCTGGCAAATCTGTGAATACTAACCGGAATATATTCCACAATACGCAATAAACCCTCTAGCACACTCTCATAAAAATCGAACGATTTCATACAACCGAATTGATTCGGTTACTGCAACCTCGTAAATTCGATTGTCTCAACCGAATTAAGTTAACACAACCGAATTCGGTTGGCACAACCCCCCAATTCGGTCACACATACCGAATTCGGTTGTGACAACTTAATTCGGTTAAGATAACCGAATTTACGAAGTTGCAGCAACCGAATCAATTCGGTTAGAATCAATTCGGTTAGATGAAAATCGGTTGCCACAACCGAATATGTGAGTGCAGAGAATACCAACCGAACGTCAATTTCATCTTGCTCTTACTAAACTTTGGAACCATGGAATGCTACTGTTTTCTACGACAACGATATTAGCATTCCTAACTCTCTAACATTCTAATCTAAGGCAATTGTGTGAGACCTGTTTCAGAAAATAGTTGTAGGAAAATTCTTTGTTTTTTGCGAAGTGATTGTGAAACTAAATAATTTAATGATTCCGATATTTCATATATTTCATATATTTAAATGTAAAATATCAACTGTTATAAAGGTTGTTCACAAGGGGTGTAATAAAAGTTGTATGTGTTGTATAGTCGTATCGAAATAGTGATGACAAAATTTTATTTTAAAATATGCACTACTTATTAAGTCAAGGTTTTTTATGTTGAACCAACACATTTTGAGGTGCCCCAACTTATGCAGTGCAATGTGATGGAGTAAGTCAAAAAGGCTGTAAGAGTTAAAAAAATGGTGAATATTTAATTCGAATTCTTCTATTTAGTAAGTAATAATCTAAGTTTCTTTGTAATGTGAGTTTCGAACAAAACTTAAACTTAAAAACCTTTCATGGTATTATCGATGGAAAATATTCTTTAATCGAACTCCATACAATGCAGAAAAAATTTTAAGAATTTGATTGAATTTGATGGATACCTACTGGATGCCTCCTTTCTGTATACAAAATCCAAATGCTTTAAAAGACTGTGCAAAATATGGAAGTTATATTCTGCATAAGGTCGGGTATAGGTGAAATAAAGCAAGTAGATTGTAAGAGAAGCAGATTGTAAGAAATCTAAAATAAACCTTGCAGTTATTTCCTTTCTGGCTAAGAACATATTTACAATTTAACAAATTTTCCAAATTGAAATCACTGAAACTATTGCAGTTCGTTTTGCTGATATCAGAAAAATAGCTTATGGGAAAGCGGAAACAGGCATTAGTGTCTATGGATATTTGACTTAATATCTATAAATTTTAAGTTACTGGAGAGACGCCTGCGGTGTGTTTATTCCATATACAGGTGGTTCGAATTATGAACGAATTCTCTGTGTATAACGTTGTGCGATCTACCGGATTGTCGATCACAAACGGATGAGATCTATTGAACAAGCGTGTGTTGCAAACACAGGCCACTTCTTCCCATGGTAGTGCCGATAGAACAATGACAAACAACCCACATGCCGACGATGCTCTAACGAATTAATAGAGCTGGATATACTAATTTTTCCAGCTTATATCACATTGCATTGCCCAAAACATCGAGAGCTTCAGATTCGCCAATACTGATACCGATATATTTGTGATCCCACGTCCTATGAGTCAGGAAACATCAATGGGTCTTACGTGCATAAAAATCGACACTTGAATTATGTAATCTGTCCAACGGACATCACACTGTATTCTCGTGCATAGAAAATCAAGAGTATCTGAATCCTCGATAACGATACCATCCATATA
>JAEKOY010002580.1:0-11040 GCA_021234595.1 Delia radicum | reverse complement strand
AGCCGATTTAATTCGATTTTGTGTATAAAATTTAAGAGAAAAGCAGAAGTTTAGCTATAACGTTAAAAGTTCGGCCGCCGAACTATTTTCAATGTGGCCGAACTTTCTGAGGCCGAACAGTGAATTTATTGCTTAACTACAGACTTCTTCAAATTTGACACTCAAAATAGCATCTAATCAGCCCAATAAACATTTTTCCATCCGCCAAATTTTTCCATAATGCTTTAAAATACTGAATACAGACCAAATGTATTTTCTGGCCGAACTGTTCGGTCGGACACTAGTTGTTAATGCAGAACAGTCTTTTTTATAATTGACCAAATTTTTGGCAAGAGTTGCAGTAACAAATTTTTAACTAATAAAAAAATAGTGGTTCAGTACAGTGTTATTTTAACATCATAGAGACAGCCGCAATTAATTTTTAATTAATATGCTTTTGACAAATTTAATTTAGAAAGGTTGAGGTTAAGAAGAAGAATAAACCTTTTTCTCGAAAAATTATAAACACTTTTAATTTTCAAATCAGACTAGACTAGTTTCTGCCTTTTTGTGGACAGGCGTCATCAGTGATTTTCTATTTAAATTGTATTATTATTTGTGTATTATCATTGTCAGATTGTCTCTATATGCTACATTTTTTTCAACAACCTGCAGGCTGTAAGAATCAATCCTGCGCTTCTTCTTACATTACGTAACAATACCAAGTCATGACCGTTTATCGATCACTCCCAAGTATGGCCTCGAATGTAATGCAGCTAAATTGCAGTTTCTTTCTTTCCTATTAACTGTCACTTTCTCAGAAGTGACAAAAACTAACAAACACAAATATTCTATTTTTAGATTTTTGTATATTTTTATAATCTCCTTCGTCTCTATTTCACAACGTTGCCAGATTGACGTATGGTTTTTACGTGCAAGTGTAGCCAACTTTGCGTTTATGTTGAGACATCGCCACAGAGCAAATTTTGTAATATATTTTAGTACAGTGTTATTTTAACGTCATATAGACAGTCCCAATTAATTTTTAATTAATTTGCTTTTGACAAATTTAATTTAGAAAGGTTGAGGTTAAAAAAAAAGAATAAACTTTTTTCTCGAAAAATTATAAACACTTTTAACACTGCCTTTTTGTGGACAGGCGTCATCAGTGATTTTCTATTATAAATTGTATTATTATTTGTGTCTTATAATTGTCAGATTGATACATTTTATTCAACAACATGCCGGCTGTAATAATCAAAGTGTTTTTGCAGTTTTTTTTAAAAACGGTTTAGCTTACGCGATGTTATCGCTAGAGCCGAAACATTTTTGGAGTCATGATAAAACATTTTAACGCTTATTTTCAGGAGGGTGCATCACGCACTTACTTTTTTGAGGAATATTTATATATTACTGATATAAAATTTTACATTGTTATTATTATTACATTGTTATTATTATTGTTATATTTTCAAATTAATTAATAGTTTTTCGTGCAATAAAATTCTTTGTCTAATTTCCGAAATCGCGGGAACGGAAAAAGGTTCCTTATCCGGGAATCCTTGAAATGCATTCCCTAGTTGAATTGAAGGGAATTTTACAAAAAAAAAAATTAATATGGCGAAATAGCAACGAATGCCACAATGTGCCAGTAGATAGCAGAGAATTTTGTTTATGGAATATTACAGCAGTTTTAGATATTTTTTTAAGGACATATTATTTTGAGTGTACATACTTTTTTGCAACTACATTGATTCAAAATATTTTTGGCAATTTCATTTGTTTGGACTACGATAAAAAATTAATTATCAGGGAAATCGTATATCTTGTAATCAGAAATCAGCATCTATTTCGTTTGTGTCGATTATTTCAGGCACTATTTATTCATGTGTGTGAAGTTAAATTCCAAAGTTATATTCCATTAACATAACACTGTTAACTTAGCAGTTGATAACAGTTTTTGTTTCTCACGCTCACGCTCATTCTCTTTCAATTTAATTGTTTTCTGTAGCATACTTACATTGCAAAGTTAAATTCCATTAACAGAACATAGCAGAACTTGTAAAATATGAAACAAAAATCGCATTTAAGATCTTTCAATTTAATTTAATTTTTTTATTGAAAAAAATTAATAGGTATATACTAAATTAAAAAAAATAAAATTATAATTTTTTTTGTTTGTTAAACAAAAACGTATATTACAAACATTTTTTTTTCAATTTTTTCTCTACATATACTAACACTTAAATTAGGACTGTGACCATATTTGAAGAGAATAAGAAACCAGACCTAATACGTTTTTAAAGGTACTGAGTTATAGTTTCCGATGATATATTCCATGTGACCGTGACTAACTCAGGAGTGGAGCAATAAATTTTTGAATTTTAGACTTTTTCAAACTTTTTTTTTTTACATGCGCTAACACTAAAATTATTACTGTGGCCATATTTGAAGAGAATAAGAAACCGGACCATATACGTTTTAAAGGTACTGAGTTATAGTTTCCGATGACATATTCCATGTGACCGTGACTAACTCAGGAGCGGAGCAATAATTTTTTAAATTTTAGATTTTTTCAAACTTTTTTTTTTTACATGCGCTAACACTAAAATTATTACTGTGGCCATATTTGAAGAGAATAAGAAACCAGACCAGATACGTTTTAAAGGTACTGAGTTATAGTTTCCGATGACATATTCCATGTGACCGTGACTAACTCAGGAGCGGAGCAATAATTTTTTAAATTTTAGATTTTTTCGAACTTTTTTTTTACATGCGCTAACACTAAAATTAGGACTGTGGCCATATTTGAAGAGAATAAGAAACCGGACCTTATACGTTTTAAAGGTACTGAGTTATAGTTTCCGATGACATATTCCATGTGACCGTGACTAACTCAGGAGCGGAGCAATAATTTTTTTAAATTTTAGATTTTTTCAAACTTTTTTTTTTTACATGCGCTAACACTAAAATTATTACTGTGGCCATATTTGAAGAGAATAAGAAACCAGACCAGATACGTTTTAAAGGTACTGAGTTATAGTTTCCGATGACATATTCCATGTGACCGTGACTAACTCAGGAGCGGAGCAATAATTTTTTAAATTTTAGATTTTTTCAAACTTTTTTTTTTTACACGCGCTAACACTAAAATTATTACTGTGGCCATATTTGAAGAGAATAAGAAACCAGACCAGATACGTTTTAAAGGTACTGAGTTATAGTTTCCGATGACATATTCCATGTGACCGTGACTAACTCAGGAGCGGAGCAATAATTTTTTAAATTTTAGATTTTTTCAAACTTTTTTTTTTTACATGCGCTAACACTAAAATTATTACTGTGGCCATATTTGAAGAGAATAAGAAACCAGACCTAATACGTTTTAAAGGTACTGAGTTATAGTTTCCGATGACATATTCCATGTGACCGTGACTAACTCAGGAGCGGAGCAATAATTTTTTAAATTTTAGATTTTTTCAAACTTTTTTTTTTTACATGCGCTAACACTAAAATTATTACTGTGGCCATATTTGAAGAGAATAAGAAACCAGGCCAGATACGTTTTAAAGGTACTGAGTTATAGTTTCCGATGACATATTCCATGTGACCGTGACTAACTCAGGAGCGGAGCAATAATTTTTTAAATTTTAGATTTTTTCAAACTTTTTTTTTTTTTACATGCGCTAACACTAAAATTATTACTGTGGCCATATTTGAAGAGAATAAGAAACCAGGCCAGATACGTTTTAAAGGTACTGAGTTATAGTTTCCGATGACATATTCCATGTGACCGTGACTAACTCAGGAGCGGAGCAATAATTTTTTAAATTTTAGATTTTTTCAAACTTTTTTTTTTTACATGCGCTAACACTAAAATTATTACTGTGGCCATATTTGAAGAGAATAAGAAACCAGACCAGATACGTTTTAAAGGTACTGAGTTATAGTTTCCGATGACATATTCCATGTGACCGTGACTAACTCAGGAGCGGAGCAATAATTTTTTAAATTTTAGATTTTTTCAAACTTTTTTTTTTTACATGCGCTAACACTAAAATTATTACTGTGGCCATATTTGAAGAGAATAAGAAACCAGACCAGATACGTTTTAAAGGTACTGAGTTATAGTTTCCGATGACATATTCCATGTGACCGTGACTAACTCAGGAGCGGAGCAATAATTTTTTAAATTTTAGATTTTTTCAAACTTTTTTTTTTTACATGCGCTAACACTAAAATTATTACTGTGGCCATATTTGAAGAGAATAAGAAACCAGACCAGATACGTTTTAAAGGTACTGAGTTATAGTTTCCGATGACATATTCCATGTGACCGTGACTAACTCAGGAGCGGAGCAATAATTTTTTAAATTTTAGATTTTTTTCAAACTTTTTTTTTTTACATGCGCTAACACTAAAATTATTACTGTGGCCATATTTGAAGAGAATAAGAAACCAGACCAGATACGTTTTAAAGGTACTGAGTTATAGTTTCCGATGACATATTCCATGTGACCGTGACTAACTCAGGAGCGGAGCAATAATTTTTTAAATTTTAGATTTTTTCAAACTTTTTTTTTTTTACATGCGCTAACACTAAAATTATTACTGTGGCCATACTTGAAGAGAATAAGAAACCAGGCCAGATACGTTTTAAAGGTACTGAGTTATAGTTTCCGATGACATATTCCATGTGACCGTGACTAACTCAGGAGCGGAGCAATAATTTTTTAAATTTTAGATTTTTTCAAACTTTTTTTTTTACATGCGCTAACACTAAAATTATTACTGTGGCCATATTTGAAGAGAATAAGAAACCAGACCTAATACGTTTTAAAGGTACTGAGTTATAGTTTCCGATGACATATTCCATGTGACCGTGACTAACTCAGGAGTTGAGAAATAAATTTTTGAATTTTAGATTTTTTCAAACTTTTGTTTTTACATGCGCTAACACTAAAATTATTACTGTGGCCATATTTGAAGAGAATAAGAAACCGGACCATATACGTTTTAAAGGTACTGAGTTATAGTTTCCGATGACATATTCCATGTGACCGTGACTAACTCAGGAGTTGAGAAATAAATTTTTGAATTTTAGATTTTTTCAAACTTTTTTTTTTTACATGCGCTAACACTAAAATTATTACTGTGGCCATATTTGAAGAGAATAAGAAACCAGACCATATACGTTTTAAAGGTACTGAGTTATAGTTTCCGATGACATATTCCATGTGACCGTGACTAACTCAGGAGTGGAGCAATAAATTTTTGAATTTTAGACTTTTTCAAACTTTTCTGTTTAAATTTCTGTTTAAATTACCAAAATCATTCAATAAGAAATAATACAAGTCTTTACTTAAGTGAATTACAAAGTAGTAGTAGTAGTAGTTCAAAAATAAATCTCGTTTTCATATACTTATAATATTCTTAATTTAATTAAAAATTTTAATTTCAAACGGATAATCAATTTGAATTATAAAATCTTCTAATTTCAAATATATAAAATCAATCTTTTTTGGAAATTTCCAAATTTTTAATTTAAAATTTTAATTTACTAAATTTTTAAAGAAAATCTTTTTTTTATAAATTTCACGTTTCTCTATGAAAATTAGAAGTTCACAGTCAGAATACAAATGATTTTTTTAATTGAATTTTATTTTAATTTATATTGCAGAAATTTAATTTGTATGTTTATTTTGTTACATAATTTTATTATTGTAAATAATAAAACCAACATTTAATAAAAAAATTATTTTATTATTTACTTTATTAGTTGTTTTACCAATGTTTTGCCAACGTTTTAAAATTATAATTTTGGTACTGGCGAAGCACTCATTGCCAGTGCTTTGCCAACATTTTTAAAAAAGAAACGGCCAAGTCCTGCCCGGTGTTATCATTTTAGGGTTGGCAAAGCACTTATTTTATCATTTAAAAAGCACTTTATTGGATGTTCTACCACTGCTTTGCCAACGTTTTTATATTATGATTTTGGTACTGGCGAAGCACTCATTGCCAGTGCTTTGCCAACGTTTTTAAAACAGAAACGGCCAAGCTCTGCTCGGTGTTATCATTTTGGGGTTGAGTTTAAAAACTTTGCTAATCTATGCCTTTATAAAATTTAAAATTACAAGATTGGAAAAATTTAAAACTAAATTGCAATTTATGGTTTGAAGTTAAGAAAATTTAGGTCTCCTATTATAGTCAGCACAAAGTAATTTGATAACAAAAAAATATTCAGTTATTTTGTAATTAACTTAGCTGAAGTCTATTGCTATTTCTGTTCAAATTACCAAAATCATTCAATAAGAAATAAGACAACTCTTTACTTAAGTGAATTACAAAGTAGGACAATACAGTTCATAAATGAATCTCGTTTTCATATATAATATTCTTAATTAAATTAAAAATTTTAATTTCAAATGGATAATCAATTTGAGCTATAAATTTTCTAATTTCGAATATATATACAATAATAATTTCAAATATAAAAATAATTATACTTACAATATTATTTAACTGATTATAAATTTTCAACTTATTTTTGAAATTTGATTTGAAATGTTGCTGAAATATATGGTGGAGGTTCCCAATTCCATCGACTAATTCAAAAAAGGCGTCGAAAAATCCTCCCTTTTTATTCAGATACCCAAACAAGTTGTCCTGCAACTCTAGTATCTTTAGGTCGTATTGACATATATAAATTTTAATTAAATATATGAATATTTTCTTCGACATTGACATTTTTTCACAAATTTAAAGTAATTCAAAATAATATGACAATGATGGTATCGAAATTTTATTCGTTGAACTTAAAACTCAATTGCTTTTGAAAAGTTGCTCGATTAAAGCAAAACTACAATTCACTCAATTATTCTCTCTAAAAGCTAACGGGATTTTTATTGTTATAGTTACTTTCTTTTTCTTCTTTTTATCAATGATGACACGCTTGTACATTAATCAACTAAATATCAGTGTGGGCCATATTTTATATTTTTAAGAATTACCAAATGAATGGAAATAATAATCAATTTTTTTAATAGAATAAAAATCATAAATACATGTTTCTTTTTATTAGTAAATTAAAATGTTTTGATTTATATTGTACAATTTGAAAGATTGATCTCATTATTTTTAAAAATTTTAATTTTAAAAAACTTTAAATGTCATAAAGTGAAATACTTGATTTAATTTAAAGATTTAAAGATTTTATTCGATTACGTGTTCTCTGAAACAAATTATAGTATATTTAATTTTTAATTTGATTGAAAGTAAAATTCATTACCTGGCAGAATTTGGTATACAGTGCACTCGCGATAATGTGAACTAATTAAAACCGAGAGTTTTTCACGTTTGTGAGCTGTTCACCTTTCCGAATGCCAAAAATTTAAGGCAAAATGTATCAATAATGCCATAAGTTTAGACTAATTATACGTATTGAAATAATAATTGACATTTTATTAGAAAAAAAGAAGTAAATGATTTATACAGAAAATTATTAATATACATTTGTATGAAGATTTATGTAAAAATACTACATATGTAAATACGAAAAAACAACCTTTCAGCAATAATAATATATAATAAAAAATAATAATAAATAATAATAAATAATAATAAAAAAATAATAATAATAAAATAGCAACTAAGTAGTTTCTATGTATCTTTTGTCCTTAATGCAGTGAAACAGTTAAAATAGGAGATCCCAAAACTTAGAAAAAATTTAATTCTTAACGTATTTACGCATTTTCAACTAACACATTGACTTTTTTTTCTGTTCACATTATAAGGCTTTCGTATTTTGTTTACCTTTTAGAGTAGTCAATTTAAAATAAAATGTGTTCACATTAAGCGGTGGTCACGTAATGCAGTGGCGAACACATAAATATTTTTTTCAATTTATTCTTTTTTATTTATAATTCATCTATAATACTAAAGCTTACAAGGCCAAATAACAGTATTACATTGTAATAAAAAACTGAGTATTAATCTTAAATATAGAAATAAAAATATACTTTATAGCCTAACATGCCACAATATTTATAAGAAGTTGCGCAATAAGCATGAAAACCTTCTTATTTTTTTCCAATATAGTTTATTTATCATACTGGAAATATGAAATACACACTGGTAATATTTTGCACAATAATATTGAGTAGTGCATGGCTACCTTTACACGGAAACCCATTTTTTTTTCTGTTGAAGGCATAAAATAATTTCACAATGTGGACAAAACACATACTATAATTTTTACTTTTTCTTCCTTGCGCAATAAAAACCGAAAGCTTAATTATATTTTTCCAGTAAATTGTACAACATTCGAACTTGACATACCCACTAGTGATTTGCTACACAATAATATTGCGTGGTATATAGGACCACACAAAAATATCGTTCCCAAGTAATTAGGAGCATTTCAACTAATAGTTTTTTTGCATAAATTATTCAATAAATTAGTAGAAATTTGGTAAATTTCGCATACTGTATGCAAATAAACTTTATTAGTTAAAATGCTATTTATTCCATGACAAATATTTTATTTGTGTGTACATTACGATTGAACAAAACCACCGAAAAATGGCGTACAAGATCACATAGTTCAATTAATTGACCTAGTTCGTTCATGAACGCGAGCACAATTTTACAATGTTTACATTCTGCTTTTCTCTGCTTGTTTCAACAAGCAAACCAAAGCACCAAAATGTCACTCAAAATGCTACTCAACTCAAAACAAAAAATAAAACGTGCTGTCAAACAACCGCTTTTCATATTTATAACAGATGAGTTACAAAAAAGACAAACTAAAAAATCAATTAAATATTAAACATGAAATTAAATATAAAAATGAGGGCATGTAAAAGAAAAAGTTTGAAAAAGTCTAAAATTTATTGCTCCACTCCTGAGTTAGTCACGGTCACATGGAATATGTCATCGGAAACTATAACTCAGTACCTTTAAAACGTATATGGTCCGGTTTCTTATTCTCTTCAAATATGGCCACAGTAATAATTTTAGTGTTAGCGCATGTAAAAAAAAAAGTTTGAAAAAGTCTAAAATTCAAAAATTTATTGCTCCACTCCTGAGTTAGTCACGGTCACATGGAATATGTCATCGGAAACTATAACTCAGTACCTTTAAAACGTATATGGTCCGGTTTCTTATTCTCTTCAAATATGGCCACAGTAATAATTTTAGTGTTAGCGCATGTAAAAAAAAAAGTTTGAAAAAGTCTAAAATTCAAAAATTTATTGCTCCACTCCTGAGTTAGTCACGGTCACATGGAATATGTCATCGGAAACTATAACTCAGTACCTTTAAAACGTATATGGTCCGGTTTCTTATTCTCTTCAAATATGGCCACAGTAATAATTTTAGTGTTAGCGCATGTAAAAAAAAAGTTTGAAAAAGTCTAAAATTCAAAAATTTATTGCTCCACTCCTGAGTTAGTCACGGTCACATGGAATATATCATCGGAAACTATAACTCAGTACCTTTAAAACGTATTAGGTCTGGTTTCTATTCTCTTCAAATATGGTCACAGTCCTAATTTAAGTGTTAGTATATGTAGAGAAAAAATTGAAAAAAAAATGTTTGTAATATACGTTTTTGTTTAACAAACAAAAAAATTATACAATTTTATTTTTTTTTTAATTTAGTATATACCTATTAATTTTTTTCAATAAAAAAATTAAATTAAATTGAAAGATCTTAAATGCGATTTTTGTTTTCATATTTTACAAGTTCTGCTATGTTCTGTTAATGGAATTTAACTTTGCAATGTAAGTATGCTACAGAAAACAATTAAATTGAAAGAGAATGAGCGTGAGAAACAAAAACTGTTATCAACTGCTAAGTTAACAGTGTTATGTTAATGGAATATAACTTTGGAATTTAACTTCACACACATTATTTATTCGATAATCTAGATTTTCAATACCACATTTAACATTTCATTGCCCTATTATGTATGAATGAAATAAACATGTAAGTTAGATTAACAACTAGCAGCAGCAAATCAAATTAATGTGTACGTTTTTGTGGTTTTATGTAGAAATGACATCAAATCTAGTTTAATCGGTTAAACTAGTTAACCATTTAAAACTAACAGGTGGTCAGCAGTTTTGTAGGTTAAATAAAACAGTATAAGGTGTAAGAATTTATTTATACAAGTAACCCTCGATGTAGGCGGAAAAAACATCGTGTTAAATATATTCATGAATCAAAGTTGAGAAACACTCGCCAACATTGGCGCCACATTTTTTCACACTCGTGGAACGAAAAATTAAGGAAAATATTAGAAAAAAACAAAAATAACACTTTTTGGAGCTTTGCCGAAAACTCTGTTCAAAGGATCGGGTCGTGTCAAACTATCTGTGACCTTAGGTGTGACCTAGATAAATTTCGGTAATACTGGTAAATCAACTAATGTAGGGGGTTAACTGTCAAATGCTAGCCATAACCAGAAGCGGCTCTGTCTTAAGATCATTGGGAGAGTGAGAAAACTTGATTCAGCAGCGCTTTTTGAACAACAGGGATCTAAACTCAAATAAACAGTGATAAACAGGGTGCAATATCTTATTCACAGTCGTTAAGATGCCATTTTCATATCCATCCTGTATCGAAGATTTTTGGTACCAAAACCGGTTAAAACTACTTTGACTTGGGTGTTTATTTGGTAATTTCGCTTAAAATGTTTAGGTTTCTTGGGGTATACGAAAATTGGAAAATTACGTGGAAATATCTCAAAGCAAGTAAGACGTAAATTAGGGATTAGCTGTGTATATATTATGTTGTAATACCTACAATACTAAAAGTTTCCAAATTGTTAAAAAAAAACGTTTCACTAAATGTATGTATAACGAATTAGGGTTGTTAGTATTAAATTGAACAATTTGGCATTAGTGTCATAGAAAAGAGTGATTTATCCTATGATTACAAATGGCTAAATAATTACATGTGGGTGGCTTAGAGGGAAATTAATCTACATGATTAACGTTAATCCCCCTTTTTTATCTTCCTCGTTTACATATGCTTTCTTAGATTAACTTTACATATAAA
>JAEKOY010002579.1:0-11066 GCA_021234595.1 Delia radicum | reverse complement strand
TTTATGTAAATATAGTTTCACAATAGCGCGATAATTAAATAAAAAAATCAGATTAAGAACATTTACAAAAAGTTTATTTTCATTAATATTTTTTTTTTGAAATGCTGCACTTAGAATACTATGTAGGTAAAGACCACTGCAAATGAAGTTAAAAACAAATGAATTTCATTGGAAGAAAGAATGACTTACATTTCTGTAATTCAACAACACTAACCACTGCAGTAAAAAATAAATTCATTTATTTGTTTTTTTTTTTTTTTTAAATAAAAAAACTACTGTATAAAACGTATGCAAAATCATAATACAGTAATTTGATGTGGTTTGTTTTTTTTAAGGTCAAAACTAAAATTTCTTCTACAAATGACTCTTTTTCACTTAAAAATAAAGATACTGTATTACAACTCAAAACAACTACAATACAGTAGAATTCCCTGAGTGTGTTAATGTTGTCTAAACTTAATGTTTTTACTACATTCGACAGTTAATTTTTAACAATTAAAACTAATTACAAATTGCAGTTGATTTTAAATGCAAATGTAGTGTACACCTTATCAACTGTAAATGCAGTTATTTAACTGCCATTTGCAGTTCATTCTACCTAAATAACTATCTTAGTGTAACTTTTTACTTTATAAAGTGAATACAAAATTTCTTATAATTAAGGAAAAGTATTTTTATTTAACCAGTTTTTTTTACTAAAATTTCTTAATTGAGTTACTGAAACTATTAATAAATGATATGCTATTTTCCATAAAATTTTATTTGCTTCTATGCAAAAATTAATTAATAGCATGCAGAGAATTCTCTCAGTGCAGTATTATAGGATCCCGAAGGATCCTATTTAAAAATTATTTATTTTTATAAAATTTTTATATTTTTGATTGAAAGAGCGAAAACTGAATAATCTTTATTTTATAAACAACATTTCGAAAGCAAAAATTGAAATTAATTTCTAAGTAAAACTGAAATTCAAAATCAAAAGTATGTAACAATGACTCACTACAGTATCTGAAGAACAGTTTGGCACATAAACAATTTTTTTTTATCGGTTTTTTGACAATTGTAGTCATTATAGACCAATTTTGATATTGCACTGAGAGAATTTCTGCCTGCTATTAAAGAATTATTGTATGACATAATTGAAATTGCACAAATTCGTCTATTGAATCAATTTGTTAAGTTAAAGTACCCAGCCAGAAAAATACGAACGGCAAAGCATTGGCCCAGTGCTTTCAACAGTGGTATGACGTTGGCAGAGCGTTGGATATCTGAAGATTTCCGTGCTTTGCCAACCCCAAAATGATAGCACCGGGCAGGGCTTGCCCGTTCATTTTTAAAACGTTGACAAAGCACTGGCAATAAGCGCTTTGCCAGTACCAAAACCCAAAACGATCAATAAAGTCCTACTTAGTAATTCACTTCAGTAAAGAGTTGTATTATTCTTATTGAATGATTTTTGGTAATTTGAACAGAAGTACAATAGGCTTGCTTCAGCTAAGTTAATTACAAAATAACTGAATATTTTTTTTATCAATTATTTTTGTGGTAAGTTAGCACGATTTTTTACTACAATTTTACTAAGAAAGAAATGTGCCAGTACTTTTTAATTTTTACGTTGGTAAATTTTGTAATTCAAGTACTAGCAAAGCACTTTTTTACGAACGTTGGCAGAGCGTTCTAAGCCGAGCTGTGCCAGTGCTTTTATTATTTTTAACTGTCGTAAATTTTGTTAATTAAGCACTGGCAAAGCACTTTTTACTAACGTTGGCAGAGCGTTGTAAATCAGTGCTTTGCCGGCACTTTATTTTGTGGATCATGGCAAATAGTGCTCTGCCAGTGCTTGATTTTTCAGACCATTGGTAGTTTTTTGGCTGCGTAGTTTTTAGAAATTGTATGTAAAAATAATTTGTTATTATTTATTTATTTACTGCTGCGACAATGAATGTCAAATTAAATGTAAAAGACGAAAGATGTAAAACAAACTAAATGCCGCCAAAAAGTGAATTAGTTAGACCTTTACTTAAATTTAAATCTTAAAATCGATTCCATACATTACTTGCGAACTGTTCGGTCAGACACTAATAATTTCTCTAAAACAAAGTTTGTATGAATTTTTTTGTAAACTATAAAATTATTCATAAATAAAACAATTGTAGTCGAAAACAAATGAAATTTCACTTAAAGAAAGGGAGACTTACATTACAGTAAATTCAACTAACATTGTCATTTGTTTTTTTTAATGTTCAAACAGTGAATAACAATTGTAGTAGAAATGACCCATGGTAGGAAAAATAAGCAAACATTCTTTTTTTTTTTTTAATAACAAAAAACAACTGAAAAACTTAATGTAAAACCATAAAACAGTCATTTGATGTGGTTTGTTTTTTTTAAATGAACTACAAGGTTAGTAAAAAATTTAATTGGTTCTACAATGACTGACATTTACAATAAATAATCTGTTTTACAACCCAAACAACTACATATTTTTTAAAGCAGAAGTTCCCTGAGTGTACGAAAGTATAATTATGGTAGACGTAACTGCAAACGCCGGTAGTACAGAGCTACCGAATAATATGATAGTACATGTAACTTCCCAATTGGATGGCGACAAATTCGGTAATCACAACGAATCTGTTCTCTGTGTACCAAAAATTTCATTTCACGTTTTTATCCACGATAATGATTGTTTCTTCTTACAAAAAAGTTTTTAATATTCAGTAATTTATTTTTTAGCAGACTGAAAAGTTCTTTTTTGTGTAGTTGCTAAAGGCATAATTCATTTACGATATAATATTTGTGTGAAATAATCGCATTGATTTTCTGGATAACTTTGATATTTTTTTATTTCATTTATCTTTATAAAAGTTAAACTATTCAAAGTCTTTGATTAGACAAATTGTCTACAAGTGATTCAGCAAATAATCAGAAATTTAAAATTTCTACCACGTAAAACTAATGAATAAACAAAATAGGACTATTCATCATGAATGCTTTCAAACATTTTGAAATAATGTCTTGAATTTTTTTGTAATTAACAATACATTTTACAAATCTGTTGTGTCTTTGACCGCCATTGTTGAAAAAAAATAACGTGAATTGTGTTTTTTCTATGGCTTAAAGAAATACACAATAAACCCAAACCCAGATCTTAACTTTATTTTAACTTTTCTTTGTCACGAACAAAATATATTAAACATTTGTTGTTACGTAAGGATTATCTTTATTATTTTTTTTTTTTTTTTGTACACATAAAATATTTATGGCTCACATTTGCTTAACACTAACATGTTCACATGCAGAAGTCGTTTAATGAACTTTAACCTTTGATAACATTAAGAATGTGAACGACACACAAAAAATCCAAAAAAACATTTGACATTTTCCTGTAACAAAAATAAAAATATACAAACACCATACATTTATCCAGACATACCGCAGTGGGATGTTTCACAAAGTTTTTTTGGAAATAACTCGGACTTTTCTAAATTACAAGGAGTGTCTTATGATGGGGTTTCTTCGATCTAAATGAAATTTGAATATGTGATAAACGCGGGAAAGAAAGGTTACACGTTTAAGGTTTAAAGGTGGTGACAAAATTATTACTTTTTTGTGTGGAAACATGTCTCATATTAACGAAATTTAGATTTATTTGTGAGCAGAGTTTAGTACCAGAAAAAACAAAAATTTTTATACCCATACTGCATATGTAGTAACTAAGGTTGCCATTATTTTAATTAATTATAATAGAGTTCAAAAAGCTCTTCGGGAAAAGTCGTATAAATGACGAACAGTTCGGAATTTCCGAAAAAGCTCTCACATCCGCTATATTAAATGAAATGGGCATTAATATAAATCATTTTTAAAATGAACTAATTATAATTCCTGAACACGTCAGTTGTAATGTCACTTAGAACATATTTTTTTTTAATAACAAAAATTCTTGAAAGTTATCGGGCATGTTTTGTATACCAGTTAATTCGTCTTCAAAAAAATTTTCATTTTGGTATCCCATTTGTCTAACATTGGTTTGCATCTATAGGAATCAACCAAAAAAAACCAAAAAAAGTAATTTTTTTTTTTTTTTTTTTAAAGAGAAGCAACACTCAGGAAATTCTTCCTATTAAGTAATGTGTTGCTTTCTTTGGAAGGGGATAGTAGAGAGATGAAAGGTGGTGAAAGATGAAGGGCTTCAAACATGGCACATTGTAATTGCGCGAGATGATAAGTCTTAGAACAGTTTTTGCACGCCACCTGAAGTGGAGTTGGCGAATTTATTGAAGCTTTTTGTTTCATAGCCCTGATTCATTATTTTACTTCGGTGGGTTAAGTGCTATGGGAACACCGAAGGTGGGCGCTACGATACATATAAGTGATGGAAAACTCATACATATTATTTTCTAAATTGATGTTGTCGTCACCGGGAATCGAACCCGGGACCATCTGTGTAACAGTCCAACGCGCTAACCATTACACCACAACGCCTACAAAAAAAATAGCGCTTTCTGTTAAATTGTCAATTTTTACTATTTAATAAAAAAAATTTTAAAATACAATGCAATTTTTTTTTGAATTTATTGGCTTTAAAGTCACAAATGCGAAATTAATCCCAGAATTTAAGATTTGCCGTAAGCAATCGAACAATTTCAAAAATAAATAAAAGTTTTTTACCCTGCAATAAATTCTAATCATTATTCTGATATTGATAATACATCATTATGAACATATAAAATAATTACACAGGCAGATATATCTTAGAAATGTTTCAAATTATGAAAGTACCATTTACTCAACGGATTAATAATAAAACAGACATAGTAAATATTGCTCAAAATTACAGACATTTAGTTAATGAAAACTAGGATTATTATTACAATATTAATTAATAAATATATATATATATGGCGCCCCGGTAGGCTAGTTGGTAGCGTGCTAGCTTATAAGAGCGGGGGTCATGGGTTCGATTCTCACCAGAGGCATTGGTCTGTTTTCACTACAACGAGCCGAAGCCATAGTAGCTAGTGCTCGGTTAGGGTAATAGGATATAATTTGTAATTATATGATTATTAAAAAATAAATAAATAAATAATAATAAAATAATAATATATGTATTTAAATCTTCTAGTTAAGATTTTTGATTTACCGACTTTTTTTAAAATTTATTGTATTTTAGTTTTTAAATATTAAAGAATTTTTTAATTATCAAATTTTAACAATTGTTCCCTGAAGAATCGCCCAATCTGGAGACGAAATATTGGAAACGAATAATATAAATAATTTATGAAAAGATCTCAAGCACAAAAAAACAAATATAATAACTAATGGGATAAAGTGTGTGTGTACCGTCAATCGTAATTAATTTATTACAGTTAATTACTGAAGATTTTTTTTATATCTTTTTAGTTAGATTTTTAAAAGGAAAAGAAAAGATTTTTTATTGAAACAAACGGACATAATGGATATTCCAGACTGCCACAGTTTAGTCCCCTCCAAGGACTCGTCAGTGGTTAATTGGTAAGGCAATTGCACAAAGTATTTTAAAAGAAACTTTTTTAGTACAGTTTATTTTTTTTCACGTCATATAGACCATTCGCAATTAATTTTTAATGAATATGCATTTGACAAATTTAATTTAAAGTGTTGAGGTTAAGAGAAGAATAAACGTATTTCTCTAAAATTATAACCACTTTTAGTTTTTTAATCAGACTAGACTAGTTTCTGCCTCTATTTTTATGGATAGGCGTCATCAGTGATTTTCCATTTAAATTGTATTATTATTTGTGTATTTATAATTGTCAGATTGTCTCTATATGATAAAAATTAATTGCGACTGTCTATATGAAGTGCAAAATAACTGTACTAAAATACATTATAAAATTTACCCTGTGGCGATGTCTCACTTAAGCCGCAAAAGTTGTCAACTATGACTGAACGTAAAAATCATACGTCAATCTGGTAACATTGTGAAATAGAGACGGAGGAGATTAGAAAAATAAACAAAAATCTAAAAATAGAATATTTGTTTTGTTAGTGTTTGTTCACTTCTGAGTATAATATACATAACAGAAAAGCTAACAGGAAAGAAAACGGCAATTCACACATTCGAGGCCATACTTGGGTTGTGATCGCTAAACGGTCATTCCTTGGTATTGTTTATGTTTGCAATGTAAGAAGAGCGCAGGATTGATTCTTATAGCCGCAGGTTGTTGAAAAATGTATCATATAGAGACAATCTGACAATTATAAATACACAAATAATAAAGTCCCCTGAAGATTTCCTTGGGCAGGAATGAAATCGGATAGGGACACGCCTACATCAGATTGTTTCACAATTTGTTAAATAAGTTTTGGGACTTTAGCACATTTAATTACTATAAATGCAATTAATGTTTATCCCGATGAAAATAAATTTAAATAAATGGAAAATCACTGATGACGCTGAAAAAAGAGGCAGAAACTAGTCTAGTCTGATTAAAAAAATTAAAAGTATTAATAATTTTTAGAGAAAAACGTTTATTCTTTTTCTTAACCTCAACATTTCTAAAAGAAAACATTTTACTTTGTGTCGTAGTGAGTTTCAAAAAAAATCTGCCTTAAAACTGCCTTGATTTAGTATCGCTGTTAACAAAATCAGAATTTAGAATTTTACATTTTCAAATGGGAATATCTCTTAAACTATAACACATAACCCAACACACTGTAAGCATGTTTCTAATTTCTAATAGCAATCTACAAATATATCACCAAAAAATTTAAAGCACTCAATGTTTTAGGTAAAAAGCAGGGACCGTAACGGTTATAAGTGATATCAAAAAAGTTCCCTTATAACAGTTATTTTGTGGCTTAAAAGGAAAAAAAAACATCCAAAACAGTTATTTTCCAACGTAAAATAAAAGATCGGATGAAACTCGTAAGAAGACAGTTTATTATTTCGCCTTCTTTAAATAAACTCTTTTGAGGAGTTTTTATTTTTTCCGCCTAAAATAAAACTTATTTAAGGAGTTTTATTTTTAAACTCATTTGAGGAGTTTTATTTTTTTCGTCAGAGAATAAAACTCATTTTATGTAAATTGACACTCAAAGCTTGCCGTTTGCCAGATCATACAATTTGTAAGGCAGTGTAATCTAATCACTTGCATTGTAATGAAAAAATCATTGTTAAAATGAAAACATGTGGGCTTTTAAATTGTTATTGTTTGATTCCTATTATTAGGGTTGTTGTTATATTCTAATATATGTAGATATGGAACAAGAAAGAGAAGGAAGTGATAATGAGCATGAAAAAAAGCTTTCTATGAAATCGACAATTTTTCTCCAAGGCCCTTATCGATTGCTAAACCACTTTCTGAGTTCTGGAGGTTAAAAGAATACACAGAATACACACATTATAGCAAATAAAGTCAATAGAAAAAGAAGTAAATAACAACATGAGTTTTATTTTAGACGGAAAAATAAAACTCCTTAAATGAGTTTCAAAATAAAACTCCTCAAACGAGCTTTATTTTCTGACGGAAAAAATAAACTCCTCAAAAGAGTTTTATTTCAGACGAAAAAAATAAACTCCTCAAAAAGAGTTTTATTTAATGAAGCGAAATAAAACTCTCATCTTAAGAGTTTCATCCGTCCGATCTTTTATTTTTCCGTTGAAAAATAACTCTTAACTGTGGATTGAGATTGTTTCCTTAAGATCACATTAGATTCTGCAAGAGCACTTCAATATGAATCGTTGGTATATAAATAGTATACGTCTCCGTTGACTCTAACATAGAGAGTTTTTGAGTTAAAATTTTCTGGACAACTGTTATTTCGGTCTCTGGTAAAAAGCGCACTACTTAGGTGGTCATATTGCCGCCACGGAGGGATCTGTCCAAACTTAAGCTCATATATGTCGCAATACCTGTTCCAATTGTCATTACGAAAAAATTTGTAGAATATACAAATCACATTTCGTAAAGTTTTGTAAAACTTTTTTTAAATAAAAATGCGGTGCATACCTTACGGGTTTATTTTAAAATTAAAAAAAAAAAATGTAATGGTGCCCACCCCAGAATCGAACTCACGATTTCAGTGACGTCCTGCTGTGTTGAAGTAGACCCCTTCTACCATTTGCACCAAAGTAGCTGATGCAATACAACAAACTAAAAAGGAACTTAAGTCGAAAATATTATGAAATTTTTTATGAAAACTAGAAAAATATGCTACAAATATTTAACAAAAAAAAATATTTTTGTTATGTTTATTGAACTAAATAAAATAATATAATTTCTTTATAAATATATCAAATAATATATTAAAAACAAAATAAAAAAATAATAAAATAATAATAATAAAAAACTTAAATAACAATTTCAACTAATTGCATTTTATTATTAAATATTTTATCTTTTAAATATTTGTTTTATTGAATTTCATACTAAACCCGGCAAATAAAGTGGAAGTAGTGTTTTCGAGTCCTCTTTAACTTGTTTTAGGATCCTCTTTATTAAACAAATACAAAATATCCATTTATATCAAAACACAAAAATAGTAATAATGAAATAAAAAAATAAAACATAGAAATTTAAAAAACATTAATAACAAAAAAATATAAAAACTAAAAAAAAAAAAAAAAAATTTGTCCCTGCCATGAGTTGAACTCGCAACCTTCTGATTGCAAATCCGACCGACCTCTAACCCACATCAACATCCATATGTAATATTTGTAACATTACAAAATTTTGTACAATGTACTAAAAAATATTACGAAATCATGTTTGTTGAAAAGTTTATTTTTTGTTGACCTGTGTTGTAACTTGTGATTAGGATTTTTTTCGGCTTAAGGTCATGAATCAATATTAAAATTATTAAATAAAAACACAAGTATTTAATTTTAAATTCTAATTTGTTGATGTTTTATTTCCGATATTTCGGTTAACGTCGTTAACCATAATCATGGAACTGGTTAAAAAAATATAAAACAAATAAAACAATGTTTATTAAACAAAACACAATTTTATAACAAAACTAATAATTACTTTAAAAAAATTTATTCAAAAAACGCTATTTGCGCTGAGTTGTAACACTTCTTGTCTGCTTTGCAAGTTTATGTCAACTGATCTCTGTTTTAATCGTTGTGTTATGTATGTGTTTCTGTAAAGTTGAGCGCTTTTGTCTATGTCGGTTTTATAATTTAAGCGTATATCTGCGGGTAATATATTATATGAAGCATCTCTAAAGTGAAATCGTTTTTTGTAATGTCGTTCTTCTTGTAATATCTGAGTGTCTTTAAATTTGGTATGTGCCCACTTTTGGCGCAGTGGGCAGCGAGTGCAGTTGTTCATCGGTTTCTCTACAGCTTTTAGATCTGATTTGTGGGAAGATAATCTCGTTTGTATTTTGTACGAAATTTGTAAATTTATATAATTTGTTTTTATACAAAATTTTTGTAATATAAACAAAATGTTTGTACATTCTACGAAAAAAATTTACGAAAAATATATTTGTATTTTTTAAGCATGGATTATTATGAGTGTAAGAATGGCCGAATTATTTGCAAAAGTTTTGTGAAATATCACTGTGTACTTATGCAAACTGTTGTGTTTGTTATCATTATTATTTTTTTTTTTTTTGAAAGTAATGTCAAGAATTTTGGGGGTATGAATAAATTGCCCTAAAACATTACAATACAAGGAATATTCCTTAACCGTATTGCAATGCCTGGAGTTTTCCTTAATTACCAGTACCTGGGCTGTTGTTGTACTAAGCAGTTGGTTTATGACCGATATTACAATCAATTTTGTTGTAAGTCATCTAGTTTTAAGCTATGATATAACAAATTTCATAATTGATCAAATATTTTAATATAACTCAATTTTAGATTTTTTTTTTTATATACTGTGGCCAACTTCATAATAATGATATATCCTTATAGTGTCATAAAAGTTATTACACAATTACTGGATAGTATCGGCCAAAACAAACTGTACAAAACCCCCATGGTTTTCCTTTGAGTATATTTAAAAAACTATAGCTCGTAATCATATTCTCTAAACGTTTATCGATAAAAGATATGGGTAACTTCAAAAATTTTCGACACTTTATGGTAAATTATTTCAAATTTTTTTTTAATATAAGCAAAATAATTTTTTTTTCCAAAATTAATATTTTATTATTTACATTAGATCAGTGTGATTTGTCGCATAAGTATCTGGGATTACGATATTCTATATTTTCTCAACAATATTTAAAAACCAACGGAATTTAAATAAATCAAAGAATTGTTTTTTTTTTAAATTGTATGTGTTATTACCGTCTAGCATTTACCAAGAAGTTATATGAGCGTTAGCTTTTAAAATACACTCAAAAGAAAAGCGTAAGGGTTTTGTAAAATTACCAGCAGAAAATATAAAGCAGTAAAAACTGTTTACTGCATCCTTACCGGTTATTCTGCTACTTCTACTTCGTAAAGAATGTTCTTAAAGAGCAGAAATGAGAGGTCAAACATCATTGATTGTTTACATCGCTTTTGTTGTGATTTCCAAAAAGCAATGAAATGAGCAAGAAGTTTTCAACACTTTATTTTTTATTTTAGCGAATTTTTGATTAACATTTGTTTTACACTTGGATTAAAAAAATATTGCTCAAAGAAAAATTAAAATATATATATTTTTAAGTTATTAAAGTAAATTTATATAAAAAAAAAAAAAACTCGGAAGTTGGCTTATTGAAGTGCCTCTTTTAATCGCAATAACAACACATTCCCCGCAGAAAATGAGAAGCAGTATTGACGTTTACTGCATCGTAGAATGCATAGCATCTTGAAAAGCAGAAATGATTTTTGTTGTGGTTTCAAAAAAAGTAATGTAATGAGCAATAAATTTTCAACTCTTACTTATTATTTTAAGAAATTTTGATCAAACTTGGTTTAAAACTTGGATTAACAAAATTTGATCGAAAGAAAATGAAAATACAAGTTTGATATATTATTATTAAAAATAAAAATTATGTTTTTTTCGCTCTTTAATTGTGCAATGATTACATTTTCTTTGTAAAAACAAATGTACAAATAAAAAGGAAAAAAACAAAAAAAA
>JAEKOY010002578.1:0-11077 GCA_021234595.1 Delia radicum | reverse complement strand
ACTTTTGCATTTATAAATATTTTTAGCTGAAAATTTGGAGACATATCGCACTAAAAGCTGGACATCGGGGTCATCCTGGAAAGCTACGATTCTCTGTAAAAATTTTTACAAATCGAGAATATTTCATTAAAAAAGTTTAATAAAATAATTTAATTTAATGAATCTTTCCCCTGCGTGAACATTTCGTTAGCTTCATTAATTAGTTAGTGTTAAATTTCGTGGACACAGAAAAAAAAATAGAAAAATGCTCAACAGCCGGTTTAAATTTTAAGCTTTGGGAATCCAATATTTACTATAATTTTTACTACTGGCCTTGTCCTTAGATTTCACCAGAAAAAAATCAGTTTTTATTGCATTTGCAAATTTTTGTATAAAAAAAAATCCTGAAGATGAGTCAAATTTTAAAGTAAATCGAAAAATATAGTACGACATTAGAGTTGATGGTCAGAACCTCTAACTTTGAACAGCGATTAAGAGCAAACTATAACGAATTTAGAAAAATAAAAAGTTCGTAGACTCCATATTAACTAGAACAATATTTATACAAATTTTTACTACAATCAGAAGAGGTAAAGTTGAAAATGCCGTATTCTGTGCTCATTATTTTTAAAATGTGCCTTTAAATTAAAAAAAAAAAAACTTTTTTTGTGTATGCAATAACTGATAATAAAACTGTAAGCTTAAAATATAAGGATTTGTGATAACAATAGAATTTTATTTTTAAATTCCATCACTTTGAAGTATCTTGAGTTTGTATAAATATATTTTAATATATTTTATTCAAGGGACTGTACCCAAATGTGTCTTGTTCCCTAAAGTGGACCTTTCGTTTTTTTCTTCTTGTTGCACGAATATGTCAAAAGTGTCGGCTGTCATCGATTTTAATTTCCGCTATCACTATTTTAAAAAAGTGTGACTTGAATGTACACGTTTTTCCAGGATTTATTGTGTCTTTTCAAAAAAACGCAATATGAAGTGAATTTTTCGTAAACATAAAAACTCAATAACAAATAAGTTTAAAGAACTTTCCAAATCGGATTTTTGTAATCGGAAAGAAATTTGTTCAAAATTTTAATCAAGCAAATTGGTTCTATAAACGAATAAAATAAATAAAAAAAAAAATGTGAAAAATTAAATTTACATAATGTTCCCTAAACGCGGACCTCTGATATGTTTCTTATTTTTTTAATTTTTTCAAGTCTTAGTCTCTTTCAAATGGTTTACGCATCACTTTAACTGTTCTTCTCTATTTTGAACAATTTTTCAACATATTTCACAACAAAATATATCATTTGTTTACCGCAATTAAAAAAGTTAACTTTACATATGGCAAATGTTTTAGCAACTTTAAACGATATCATAAGACACATGATACATATCCATTCCGCTTTCGGCGGGATTATTCCAATTTTTAAGGCTGATCCAGACTTGATTTTTTCCCCCACCTTTTAAATCAAAATCCCGCTTTTTGCAATTTAGAACTTCTTTATAGATTTTTCATAAATAATAGTAAAAGGTTTTAAAAACTTTAAATATTTTGAAAATTGAGGTGTTTTTTATGAAATAAAGTTAACAGAACCAGTGAATTGGTAGTGAATGTTTGATCAGTGCTGAATTGAAGCCTAAATGTGCCATAAGGATATTCGATGTGCCAAAACCCGGTTTTTTAATAATGCAAAGAAAATAGCAATTTTAGATATTCTTGATTTTTTAAAGAAAAGGGAAATTTACATACACAATTCAAAATGTTTTATTAAATTGGTCGATTTTGATAAAAAGTAAGTAAATTAATTTTTTCTGTGTAGGGCCGTTTTAAGTGGGAATTGTCAACTATATAAATTTGGTAGTGCTACCAGTATAACATTTTTATATAAGTACCCAAAAATTGGTAAATTTTTTTACAATAACAACAACAAACACGGACAATTTTACAAAAAGGATTTTTTCAGCAGATGCTCCTCTAAATTTCATTTTAGAGGATACCACATTTGCCTATTATTCCAATGTTAACAATACCGAGGAGTTGCATAAAACGAAAAATTAGGTTATTTTTGATCCAATTTTTAACCCTAAACCATCGTTATGGCATTTAAGATAAAACCGGTCGTTCTTAGATTTTCTTTCTTTATAACATTTCCGATTACGATTGAAATCGGAGTGTATCAGTTGGGATACTTTCCTTGTAAGCTTCTTCTATAATATAGCCCAAATACTACGTAGGTGTAGGGCCACATTTGAATACATTCCCTTACTTTTAAAAATAACTTAATTTTATTGTACTAAAATTAGACTTTATATATAAAGGCCAGTATGGTTTAACTATCGATTTGATTTGCTGTGTAGTACAAACATGTCGTATACTTTATTAAATACATACAATATAACTCATACGCACTGTGGACCAAGTATTATGTCTAACATAGTTTTTAATACAAAACATGTCACAAAATCGTTAATATTCCAAAGAAAAATAAGTCTTCTGATTATATATTTCGTTTATATTAATTATATTTATAATTTCTTTTTTTTTACTTTAAGTGCACTATTCTGTTTGCTATCACAACATAATTTATTAGTTTTTTTAGGTTTTTTTTTTTATAGCAAACAAATTCAAAACATATTTTATTTTCATTCAAGTTTTATATACACATCATAATTTCAATTATGTATGGCATATTTTCAGTCATATTATATTTCAATCTACTTAGTAAATCACGCATGATTAAATATGATTATATTAAAGAAATACATCGATACCTCGTTTAACTGATTTTTTTTACACTCATAATAATCCATGCTAAAAATACGAAAAAAATGTCACAAAACAACGAAATCTTTTGTAAAATGAACAAATTTTCATTTATAGTAATTAAATGTGCTAAAGTCCCAAAACTTATTTAACAAATTGTGAAAAACAATCTGCTGTAGGCGTGTCCCTATGTGGATTTCATTCCTGCCCAAGGAAATCTTCAGGGACTTTGTTATTAGAGCGAGATTCTAAATTTAAAATATCAAAGAAAAAACAAAAACAACAACAAAATATTATCACAATTGGCTTTGTCATCTTCCAAATACTACTCTGTTTTTTTGACAGACCTACCAATGTAGTGACACTTATCAAGTAAATCAACAATAGAAATCATATGTTTTCTATTATGCTATAAAACACTAGACGACTGCAGCTACACGACTACAGCCTGTCAAAAATAAAATACACACGTTTATATGAAAACGATTATTTTGGCACCAACACAACTACAACGGCTACCCGACTACTTTTGCCGCTGTAGTCAACTTAGGTTAATTTCTATTTTTGTGGCTGCAAAACAAAAATAGTGTTGACAATAAAACAAAATATGTAACAAATTAGTGCTTAAAAATATTTTATTTTGTTAAACACAAAAAACGTCGCAACATCGAATGGTATAATTGCATTAATATTCAAGAGGGGTTATATAAATTTATTTTCACGTTATAATAATGTATTCTAAATAAGTAATTGTATTTTTAAGTGAACTTTATATACGTGTCTACAACCAAGCATGTTGTTCTATTTTAATAAAGAAAAAAAAGATGTAATTGGCACTACTGAAACAAAAATGCATTTGTATCAGGGATGTTAAATGGAGTTTTCAATTTTGTACAACATCCAAAAAAAATTGTACTTTTTGGACGTTGACGGTACCATTTTTTTTAAATTTATTAAAACAACAAAAAAAAAATACATAAAAAATTCTCTTGTACAGAAAAAAAAAAAACAAACCTTCCAATAACATACATTATATGTATGAATAAAATAAGGCATAAAAAAAGTCTTATGAATATATGAGACCAAATCATGGAATTATTTGTTTAGTTAATAAACTATTTGGAATTTCTACATCATAGCAGCATAAATTTGTCGCTCTCAACCAATCCTTAGTCTGTATGAGACTTGATAATGTTGGCTAATGTAGTCTGTTTCTTTCCTTAGTTTTTATTATATTTTGAAAAGAAAAAACTATTTCCACATTTGCAGACCAGTGTGGAATGGATAAAATTCCAGCAACGACTAGAAATGTCTGGAAACATATTGACATTCAGTTCATTTTGAAAATTAGCTACTACCGACCAAAAACTACAAACGTTTTTAATTTTTTAACGACTTCAGTTAAAAAAATTTTAGTTTTTACTCTGGCTCAAGTAATTTTTTACTAAGAAGACAAGAATGGAGCAAAATTAATGATTAATCGGTTTTTTGTTAAAGTTCTGCCTATTATGAAGGCTATAACTTTTCTAAAACATTGGGTTCTGATGAGATCTTTAACCAGATCGAAATAACTAGTATTAACCTAGCTAATATGTTTGATTTGCTTTATTTTGTAAATATACGGAGGTTGAGAGCTCGTTCTAAATTAAACAATATATAAGATGTTTTGGAATTTTCTTTAATTTTTTTAACAATAATTTAATTTTCGTTGAGTTTGAATTTTAACGTCTTTTTCAGACAATTGCAGTTAATACTATAATTATATGCAATTTTATTTAATTTAATTGTGAAAGGCGTGGTAGAGAAGAATGAGTGTATTTTCTAAAAATCATAACTACATTGCAAATATTCAATTTTTTCTGAATCAGACTGCGCATTTCTGGTATTGAACGTTCGTTAGTGACCCTGTTTTTTTTTTGAATTTTGAATAATGTAATATTTGTTTTTATTTGTTCGATTGCGTCTATATGAAATTTTTCTGTGCAATCACTGACCGTGGTATAGATAAACTGATTTCTAATGCCACATGCACTCGCACTACACGTTAGACAGAGCGCTTTAGCCCTCTGAGCTATAGTTAGGTCGAGTTTTGTTGTGATTAAAACTAGTTTTATTCAATACACGGTGTTTTTGTTCTTGCATACATAATCTCAGAAGTACAACTCCAACAACACAACAGTTCTATTTTTAGAAACTCACCTCACTCTAATGTCCACTGTTTTCCATATGTTATAAGTGATGCCATATCTATATATCAATTTTCACTTCTTCAGAATTTAATAAATTCGAAATAAAAGTGAAGTTGGCTGCAACAAGTGTCAATATATATATGTAAGAGCTGCCAGATAAATTTTGTAAAAAATCGTAAATTTTTAATCGATATTAAAAAAAAAAAATTGCCAACTTTATTCTTCAAAATCCTTAAAATGATGATAAATCGTAAAATCTGGCGGATATAGTCGCATATATTTAAGAGCTCATTACATAAAACGAATAAACAATAACAATTTGTTTGCTATACTAAAAATTCAAAAGGGGAAAAATTAAAAATTTTTAAATTGTACCAAATGAGTCGCGGTAGTACCACGGTACTTTAGAAGGTCAAAATGTACCAAAAAAAGTACAATGTACCAACTTTAACATCCCTGATTTGTATAAAAAACAGCTGTTGATATTTTTAAATTGAATCGTGATCAGCTGTTTACTATGCTGCTGTCGTTTCCAAAATAATAAGTAGCTGACCACACGGCGAGCGATTGCAGTCAACGGCATTTGCAGTCGTGTAGCTCGGCAGTCTGCTGTGGTCTATGTGGTTTATAGCAGTAGTGTCAGTTACAGTTGAAATTTGCACGTTTGTTTTACAAAATTTTTGGTTATTTTGACATTTTTTTTATAATTTTACGCATGGATTATTATCAGTGTATGTGTTTAACACTAATTGAAAGTATTTATGGAAATTGTGTTGTTTTATATTGAACTTTTCTCAAAATTAATTTGATACAATTATAATTCTGATTATTGTCGATAATTTGTTATTGTGCAAATAACGAAAACCAAATAAAAGCAATTTAAATTGCAAAAATAAGTTGCACACGTTTAATTTATGTTGTTTTACATTTTCAACAAAATTGTAATTGTTTTCACTTTTTACTTCTTATGGCTTCGGTAACATTGTTAAAAACAAATTTCATTTTAACTTGTATTAAAAAAACGGTTCAGTTAAGATCGTAACTTATTATAGAAAACATTATTAAATAAAGTAGTAGTATAAATGGTATAGTAATTAAAGTTTTCTTTCACGGACTTTCTCATTTCTCGAGAATACGGTATTAATTTTCAATTTCCTACACCCAGAATATTATGCAGTTTACTGTTTGTAGTTTTAGGAACAAGTTTTGAGTTGAGTTAAATAGATAAAGAACATACATTTTATTTTTTTTTTTAGAGAAATATTTATTACAACTTTTTTATACATTTGTTCAAATAATTCCTACCATTTACCGGACTTATTAAGTTCCATTTATTATTTTCAATTATTTAAAGGTTTCATTCAAATTTAAACCACAAAACCGAAATATTATTTAATTTATTTGTTTGCGTTACAGTTATTATAATTAATTTTTTTTAACAAGAAATTTAAAAAAAAAAAATTATACAAATACTACATCCATGCAAATAAAATGTGTATGTAGTGTTGTATGTTCTGCATTTTCCAGAAAAAAAAATTACCAAACCTTTACAAAAAAAATTAAATAATTTCAAATTACTGTAGTTTAAAATTTAAACATTTATTCTGAACTTAAACTAAAAATATTCAATGAAGTGTAAAATTTCTAATAGCTATCAGCAAAAAAAATTGCTCAATTGAGGAAAAGTTTAGCTGAATTTACTAGTTTCTTTTCTGATATTAGCAATTTTTCTGTAGAACGATCCTCCTAGCAAAAAGTGCTGACTTAAGTGACTTTTTTGGGTGTGTTCTTATTTATTTATTTCAGTCTACAGATTTAAACCTTACAGACTATTTAAAAGAAAAAAACTATTTCATATTATTCTACAGTTCATTAAGATGGCGAATTATATCACGTGTTAACAGCATCCATACTTTTATTGAAGTCTACTACAAAATATAGTTGATTAAACTCATCGCAAATTCTTCGAAAAGGTTCAGCGTTGGCGTAATTTGTTCGAAAAGCAGATAGACGTAAAGGCACGTAGTTCCTTGTTGAATAAATTGGAATATGTAAATTAACTTTGCTCAAAGATATTCGGAATCCATAGCACCGTTTATCAATTTTAGGAGAAATGTTTACATTGAGCATTTGTCGTCTGCTTTTAAGAGTAGGTAGTTTTATAAGTGCAAGCCGACTAGTATAGGGAAGGCAAATTATTATAAGCCCATCCGAGACCACGTAGACAAAATAACAAAAATTGTTTTTGCACAGATTCCAAGAGATTGAGTACGAGTTTTACAAGAAGGATCCCAAATAATTGATCCATATTCTAGAATGGGTCTGACTAATGTTGTAAAAAGCTGCTTTGTAGTGTAGGATCGGAAAATTCTTTTGACCAACGTTTAATAAATCCAAGCACGCCCATGGCTTTATTTATAGTAGTTGAAACATGACATCTGAAATCCAATTGCTTGTCTAGTAATATACCGAGATCATTAAATGTTTGCACCAATGCAACAATTCGTTGTTCATTAAGTAACAGCCGTTAGTAGGATTTGATCTTGAAAAAATCATATATTTACATTTTCCAGTATTGAGATCCATTAAGTTGTCCTCACAACCAAGTAGTAAAATTTAAAATATCGTACTGGAGTAAAGCTTGATCGTTTAGATTATTGAATGAAAGGAATATTTTCACATCATCTGCATACATTAAAGTTTGGCAATATTTTATAGCGTGTGGGAGATCATTATAAAAATTGTAAAACAACATGGACCGAGATGGCTACCTTGCGGGACGCCTGATGGAACATTAATAGATTTAGAGTCACAGTTAGCGAAATTGACATATTGTATTCGGTTTTTCAAATACGATTCGATCCAATTTAGAAGTGAGACACTAAACCCCAAAAGATCTAGTTTGAACAACAAGAGGTCGTGGTTCCTCTGTCAAATGCTTACTAAAGTCTGTATATACAGCATCAGTTTGTTTTCCTTTAGTAAAACCATCAATTAGGAAAGAAGAAAACTCAAGTAAGGTTAGTAACTGTAGATCGTGATTTTCTGAAACCATGTTGTTTTGGTGATAATATGGGAAGATACTTGATGAGACAAACAATTCCCGTAACAAGTTTCTCAAATAATTTAGGATTGCACTTAACTTGGCTATACCGCTGTAATTTGAAATATTGATTTTACTACCAGATTTGAAAAGAGGAATTATAAAAGACCGTTTCCAAGTTTCTGGAAAATACCCAAGCTTAAGGGACAGGTTGAAAATGAAAGTTAAAGGAATCCACAGTATGTCTGAACAGCTTTTCAAGTTGGAACACCATCAGGGCCACCAACATAAGAAATTTTTAGCTTCGACAAGTTAGATGAAACATGTTGTTCGTCAAGAGATGCAATAAAAATAGATGTTGATTGTTGAATAGAGTAAGGATAACTCGTATTGGTAAACCAGACGAAGAATACGTTGAAGCAAAAATTCTGCGAACATGTTGCTAATAGAAATGTCATCAGAAGATTCTGAACCATTGTATTTCATTGTAGAGGGGAAGTCAACTGATCGTCTCTTTGAGTTGACAAATTTATAAAAAGATTTTGGATCATTTTTTAAATTGTTTCTAATTTTGTTTAAATAGGTCTGTATATGCACTATTATTTGCAATATTGAATTCCGATCTTGATACAGAATAATTAATATGATTTATAGATGAACCATTTTCCTTATATTTTTGTACATTTTATTTTTCTTGTTTTTTAGACTAGAAAGATATTTCGTATTCCATGGAGGACCAGTTGATTTTTTATAAATGTTTTTGGTACTGAACTTAAAAAGCAATCGTTGAGCAGACAATAAAATGTATTTAAGCATAAATCCAAATTTTCGTTATAATATGAAAAAATATCAATCCAGTTTATTTTAGACAAAAGGCCACGTAGTAATTGAAAATTTGTTTTTTTAAAACAAAACTGTTTTTCCAATGTTGGTGATTTAAAGGACTGTGAGTAAGAGTATGAGTAAGTAATTTCGATTGTAGGATGGTATCGGTCTTCGGGATATCTAAGTGGGGTTGTTCGCCTGTGAGAGAAATCGTCTGGTTCACTCACAAAGATGAGATCAAGCCATTTACCATAAGTGTTGACAACATTGTTGATTTGTGAAAGTGAATTGTCATATAAGCCGTTGATAATTCCACAGGAGCCTCAGTAGAAAACAAAGGTATCAGATGGTTGAAAATTGCATCAACTTGCCAAGATAAAGATGGTATATTAAAATCGCCAACAAGTAAGATTGAATCACAGGATTTAAGCTTTTGCTAATAAATTCAATTGCTTTACCATGTTGTTCATACAATGCAGTAGGTGAATTAGGCGGAATGTATGAACAAATAACATACAAACATTTATTGTTTAATTTTATTCGAACAAAAATAATTTCAATATCGGAAATTGCCTTATGATGATTTCTTCAGATGAAATATTGTTCATGACGGCAATTAGCACTCCACCGCCAGTAGTGATACTTCCTCTATCACGTCTAAAATTTGGTATTTCGGGCATAAAATTTCTTGATTATTTACAGAGTTACGAAGCCAAGTTTCAGTAAAATAATTACATCATTATTGAAACCGAAACTGTCAGCATATAATGAAGATAGCTTAGTGTTTAGCCATTAACATTTTGATAAATAATGGAAGGCTTTGGACTGATGGGCGCTGTGTATATCATGTTAGTTTTTTCTTGTTATGATTTGGTGTTTTTGGAATTTCATCAATCAGTTTTTTGAATTAACGTTATTGGCTAATTTAGGTAAGCGAACATTGTCCTCTTCACGATATATAAACTGACGAACCAAGGTGTTTTTGGGCCAAAATTCTCGATTGACAATTGTTTCAAAAAGTTCATTTGGTACAATTGCTTTGAAAGATGCTCGATTACTCGTATTCATTTTATATACTTTCATATCATTAATGCTGTCATCAGTTATTTTTGATCGAATATAATTTTCAACATCTTCAGCAGTTGTATCAGCAGCAAAAACGTGAAAGAAATATTGTTTTTTGTGAGAAATTGTTTGGACAGGAATAGGAGCAGTAGAATGACTTGATAATGGTCTAGAGGTTATGTTATTGACGGTCTGACGATTTATTTCAGGTGTGGAGTAAGAACTTGTTGAGTATAGCGGTGATACTTTCGGATGAGATTGAAACATCATTTACTACTATTTGGGGGCGTTGTAATTGAGATGTATTTATATCAGAAAACGATTGGGCAGAAGTGGATGGAAGCGGAGACAAAGCATCAATCTCAATTAAATTTAAAGGCACTTGAGCAGTATTATTAATATTAAGACCCGTTGAAGCTGGTGTAGGCAAAGATGTTTGAGATGAATCAACTGATTTATTTATTGGGAGTGATGATTGATAATTTTTAGCAAAATTATCCAAATTACTAAACTGGTAAAGAGTTCGCCATATTTATTTAGACGTTGGGATAAGTTAACAAAATCCTTATTGATTTGATTAATTCATCACGAGAATTTTAAAGAAATATAAAACTCGATACCTATAGTTTTTACAACGTGGGCAGGTCCATGTTAAGACTTATTTTTGTCAAGAAGGGCATCAGCGTCACGAGCTTTAAGGTAAGTACATTTCATGTGGTAAATGCCTGAACATAACCAACATGATACCATACGTTCATTCCCGGTAATACTTCAATTAGGTTTACCACACTCCATATTCAATATACAAGCAAAATGTTTGTTGGGTAATAGGTCGAGTTTAATTTGGTTTAGCAGTGACACAAACCAAATTACAAAGTAAGAAACGATGTGGCAACGCTATATAAATATGTGTGTAAATATGGCAATCTGGTAGACCAATGTTATTTATTACGAACGGCAAATAAAAGCAAAGCACAAGATAACCAAGGATAAAATAAATTCAACTTAGATTTATTGTTGTTGTAGGACTTTGTGGCAAAATAAATAAACTCCAAACAAGTTGTTTACAGCAGTAATAAATGGCACTTTATTTTGTACGTATGCAGAATAATCCGGTGTTTATTTAAACGGAAATACTTAGCTGGTTTGTTGATTATTGTTGATAATTCACAATTTAAATATGCAAATGCAGGATCGAACAAAAAA